>WAAE01006801.1:141451-209409 GCA_013400495.1 Nicator chloris
TTTATTAATACATAATATTTTATATTAATTTATGTTAATTATTTTTGTTAATTATTTAGACTTTTTATTAGTTTTTAACCCCAAAACAGATGGGCAGGCTTTGGTGGGGATGAGGATCTCCTTCAGTGCTGGTATCATTTTATATGAGCTCTAAGTGCTTTGATGGCCTGATTTAAACCATTAATACCATTAAGTATTTAATTAAGAAAGTGAATAATTAATTATATATGTTCATACAATAGTAGTCATGATAATACTACTGCTAATGAGCAATAATTAACATGGGTTGTATTTGGAGCCGCAGTAACAGGACTGACACCTCTAAGATCAGGAATGTGCTCTGGGAATGGTCACAGGCACGGATCAGTCCTGGCTGTCCCCAAGGAGAGAACAGGGAAATCTCCCCAAAACTTCATCCAGCCTTTCTTTACCTTCCTTACCTCGGCATCACCTTCTAGGACTGTGGACTTGTGAGGGGTCCTGGTTTGGGCAGAGCACGTGTTGGGAGCAGGAGGTGGAACTGGAACATTCCAGGGTTCCTCCATCTCCTGTTATGCAGCTGGGTCTGGCTCCCTTTTCCCCATCCCTCACCAAGCTCAAACACACATCTGTGCCCCCCACAGCAGAGCTTAGAGAACCTTACCAAGAAACACTCAAACCCCACCCTTACCCATTTTGTGCACCTTGAGTTGGGCACTGCAATAACATACAAATAGTGAAAATAATAATGAAAATATGCCAGTTCCTCCCCCAAGTACAGGAGTGCTGAGTCTTGCCAGGGACTGGTTGTCACCAGTCACTTCTTGTCACTCTGTGTGTGTGCTAACACAAGCTGCTCCTCTCTGAGCTGAGGCTATAAATAAGAATTAAATAATGGTAGCTGCAGTCGGGAAGATGATGGCAGTGTTATTGTGATGGATATCCATCCTGGACCCTTTGTGGGCTGTGGGATGAAATGTGAGCTTTCTACACAGCCAGGAACAGCCCGGAGAGCATTTGGAAAATTCCGGGGGAAAAACTGATTTGGTTTTTGGCCTTTTTCAGGGAGGAAACTCACAGGACATATTTTCCTGGCTGTGGGAGTAGCCTGTGAGAGGGGTAACATGTTCTCCATACGTACGTCCCCGTCTCACTTTGCATCCTCAGGAATGCAAGGTTAGCAGGAAAATGCAGCTGGGAATCTGTAATGAAAAATTCTGCCGACTCTTCAAAGAGCATCTCTGATCTCTTTCACAGGCACATTCAGCTTCCAAAGAGATGCTGCTGACGTGAGGGGCTTCAGCTCTGAGAGCTGCAGGACCACACTCCAAATGGAGGAGAAGTGCTGGACCTGAGGGAAGAGGGAAGGGAGGGGAGAAATGTGGAGCTGTGAGGTGCCAGTGGGACAGGGCATTGCTGGGGTTGGTCACAGTATTTTGGGGTGTTGCACCTGAGTGACAGCCATCCCTGCCCATCCATCCATCCATCCATCCATCCATCCATCCATCCATCCATCCATCCATCCATCCATCCATCCATCCATCCATCCATCCCTGCAACCCCCAGCACGGTGCAGAAACCCCTCCCCAGAGGCTCTCAGTGACTTGGGCTGTGCTTTTTAACCTCTGCAGTTTGTTCTCTTCCATTCCTCCAAAGTTTCCTCCCTCTTCCACTATCCAGTGGCCAAGGTCGCTGCTCAGAACAGTAAGGATGGGAGAGGAGAAGGCAGGAACTGGCAAGATAAAGTGTTTCCAAGAGCTCCTCCTCCCTCGTGCTCCCTGCTCAGAGCCTCTGTGTCAAATCAGCAGAGGTTTTCTTGCCCCTTCTCCTTTCCCCAGAGGCTGTCCCAGGACAGCTGTGCTCTGGGAGTCAGAAACCTCCGTATAACCACTGTCTCATGGACTCACTTTCAGCTCTTTTGCCCTCAATTTTGCTCTGCCTGATCTTTCCTGTTTACCCCTGAGATAAATGTGCAGACAGCAGCTGCATCCCATCCCAGCTGCCATTTCAGTAGACTAAGCAAGCTTGGGGAGCTCTTCTTGTGGGGCAGAAGGTTCATGCATCAAAGGCCTCACTTTCACTTGCACCAGGCAATTTTCCCTAAGAGCAGATTTGTCTTGATATTATTAACATAGCTCACGAGAGGGGAAAAATAATGGGATGCCCTTAGTCCTGGTGACGCCAACCACAGACAGAGAAATGGTGGGGGTTTTGTTCAAATTAATTGAAAAGGAAGATCCATCATGGCATCAAGGCTCGTGAAAAAAAACTTGTATGTGCCTTCTTTTTTTTTGCATGAGCAATCCCATTTGTGGACTGGTGCTAAGAGAGCTGCTGGAGGATGAGGGCTTTCAACAGTTAATTGATTAGAGGAAAGTCCCACCTCCTTAATAGGTATTCAGACTCATTTCATATTTTGCAGCTATTACCTAGTTATAAAGCAGCTGATAGAAAAGCCCCTGTACTACAGATGGGAAAAGTATTTCTCAGGAAAAGATCAAAGCCCCAGCTCCCATATTTGAGCACATTTATCAATAAATCACACGCCAGGATAAGAAATTTCAGTGTCAGCTTTCTGCTTCCAGACCAACAAGACTGAAAGACTACTCAAAAGCAGAGAGTTTAATTTTAATTAGATTTTCAACTGTTTTTAAAATTAGGTACAGTAAGGATATTGACAATTAGTATTCTGCTCAGCTCTGTCATTTAACCAACCTTTTCAAAGAGATAACCCCTGGCTTGGGATCAGCTGTGGATGGTCACTCTTAGGAGCATTTCTTCACTAAATAGGAGCTTATTTCACTGAGAAGTTACACTCCTGTGGTGACAATCCATCATTGCTCACAGGACTGGTGTTGTCAGTAAAACCTTATTTACTGCTCCTCTGACCAAATAAAAGCTTTCCAAATGGGCAAGAGCACACATGTCTCTAGAGAAAACAAGAGACCTTGGCTTCTGGGAACAGCTCAGCCAACCCTCCAAAAGTCTGAAAACACTTTTTACAGGCTTGTGCTACTGCACAAAATAAATCCAGCCCAGAGAACCCTTGATCTGCCAACAGCACCAACAAAATGCCAGCACAGTTGGACTCAGTGATCTCAGAGGTATTTTCCAACCTGAATGATACTGGGATTCTAAGAAAGTCAGTGAAAACCATGCAAGGGTGACCGTCTCTGGAAGGAGAAAATGAGGAAATTTCTCCATCTCCAGAAGTCGTGGAGGGAGAGCTTTTTGAGCTCAGCTCTGGGTCAGGGCTGGGTAAGATGCTGCAAAGTGACAATTCCATTTCTCATGATTTTGTCTGGAGTCTCAGGCTGCCACGCTGGTGGTGGGAATTCCACAACAGGCTCTTGGGAATTTCACCTTTGACTTTCACGAAGGTCTCATTTTTTCCTTTATGCTTTTATAAAACCCCAGCCACAACTCTATGAGGGTGTGAGAATCACAGGTTTCCATTTTCAGCTGAAAGGCTCTGAATGTGACTTTTAGGCATGCAAGCACAGATGAAACTAAGAAGAAGCCACAATTACTAATTTAATACCCCAGACTGAAGACTGGCCCTTGCTGAGGAGTGGCCCTTGAATTTTGTCTGCTCAAGGCTGGCAAAGCTGCCGAGGGAAGTTAATTTTTAACCTCCCTGTGGAGTGTTCTGATGGTCAGGAGATGTGAGGTGGTTCACCAGCCACCTATCTGCACGTCTGTGATATAAATGCTTGTACTGAGAGAGGGTCACAACCCACCCCTGGCTTTCTGGTGCCATTTCAGGTGGCCCAGGATGTCCCACCTGGCCTCCACCAGGCCAGAATGGCACATACCTTCTGCAAGTCCTAGGCCAGGCTTGTCAGCCCCCTGTCCTGCATGCTCTGGAGCTTTTCAATACCACTGGCTGCTTATGTTAAGGCTTGAATTATTCTTCCATGTCAGGGTCAACCTGTTCAGCCTGCAGCTGACAGGGACAATCCTCTGTCCTGTGTCTTGCTGTGCCCATCCAGCCTCTCAGGACTGAGTATGAACTAGGAAGCACTTAACTGGTGCTAAGAAATCTCTGGACCTTGCCTCTTTGGTTAATAATTCACTCTGTGGCAGCAATGAAGGACATCCCTGGTTTTCCTTGAGGGTCACATGTGAGAAGGGAAATGAAGAGCTCAGCACTGGCCTTGGTGGGGCTCTGTGAGCCAAATGGTGATGGTCTCCCATGGACTGTGGACGTTTCATCCCCAGTTCTGCCATCTCACACATCAAGAGCTGCACCCTTGCCCTCCTGTGCTCTCCAGGGGCAATCTGGGGAGTCCTCACTACCTTTACAGCCTCAGGAAGGAGGGAAGCTTGAGGAGCAGGGAGCACCAGGCATCCAGGGCAGTGCTGGAAAGCAGAAAGCTGAGCACAGAGACAAATGAGCTCCAGCTATCCCAAATCAGCCCGTGGGTCTGCAGCAGGAGTGGCTGAAACAGCTGCTGTCCTCCCCAGCTTGGAGAGCTTTGACTGTGGGGACAAAGCCCCTCTCACCACTCAGGCCATGAGAGAGATGTGAGGAGATGAAAAGAGGGAGCTAAAGCCTCCATCCTTTGGAAGATCTCAGCATCCTTTCCAGTCACCTGACAGCTGTGAAACCTTCTCTTCCCTTCTCCATCCCGTTGTCCTGCTCATAATTATTTCATCAGATCAACTTCCCTCTCCTTTTTCTGCTGCAAGTTTCAAACCACCCAACCCCACTCTGTGACAAATTTGCCTGAAACCACAGCTGATTCTGCATCCCTGGTGCCTGGCCTGCCTGTTTTTATCGAGTGCTTTCTGCCAGACCCATACATGTATACACAAATGTATATTTTTATGAGCCTTTATTTTCCTCCCAGCACCGTTTTCTTTCCACTGTCTTGGTTTTTCTCCCTCTCTGGCCTGATAGGGCCGTTTGTCACTCTTTGGATGTTTTTTTCTTTTATCAGGATGTTTTCTCCTGGAACACTTCCCACCAAGGCAAGCTGCCTGGCCCATTAACTTCCAGAGTTCAGCTGACAGCCTGGACTCCAAGGCCCATTGCCTTGTGATACTGAGTGCTTCTGAGATGCAGGGATTAGCTGGTAAAATGACCCAGTCACATGCACAATAGGAAGAAGAAATACAGTTTCAGGGTACAATAAGATAATAAATTTTGCAGCTGTGCTCAGATCCTTTTTTTCTCACTCTCCCTCCTGCTTTTCACTCCTTCCTCTTGTGTGATAATCTGATAAATGCTTGTGGAAGTTTGACTGCTTCTTAGCTGGAGCTTTATTTAATTGTGTTAAATTTCTCACAAACACACCAAAGCCTCCAATCCATTGTCATTCACGGAGATCGATCAGGCCCACACTATCGACACCTCTGAAATCTTTGTTTAAGCACTCAACTGGTGCCATGAATTATCTGTATTTAAATTAGCGAGCCTGCATTTAAGGATTCATTATGCTTCCCTGCTAATTGGGTCTTGTTAATGATCATTAAACCACGTGCCCACCATCTTGTTAGCTGACAATTTAGAGGGATGTAAAAGGCAGTCAGCAGGGAGGCTGCACCATTCCAGAGGTTGTTAATGGCTCTGGAGCTGGTTCAGCTCCAGCCCATGGTTTGATGCCAGCTCCACACGTGTGTGTGCCACAGGAATTATTGCTGGGGCAGACACTGTGCTGAAGGAGAGGGGACACATGCAGGGCACCAGGTGATGGCTCCTCAGTCCTGTGGGGCTGAGCAATGCTGCTGTGGGTGCTCCAAGGCCCTTGTGATGCCTTCAGTTTGAGCTTTGCTGTGTTCCAGGCTCTGTGCTGCCCAGGGTGCAGCTCTGAGCTCACACTCAGGGTCACTCAGCTCTGAGCTCACACTCAGGCTCACTCAGCTCTCTGCACACAGCAGGGACACAGAACAAATCCTTTCCTGCTGCACACCAAGGACAGCTGGGACAAGTGTTCAGCCCAAAAGCACCAACAAGGCTGGGCTGAAGGGAGAAAACAAGAGGGATGGGACTGCATAACCTGCAGCTGGAATTGGACAATTCAACCCCAATATGCAAATGGACCAAAACTCATAAAAGTGTGAGACCTCTTGACCATTTGTCCATTTTGTGTCCATTTTATGACCATTTTGGGCCCACCTTGGGTGTAGCCCTGGCCAGGCTCTTGTCCTGCCCAAGGTGTATCCTTAAAGGCCCTTCAATAAATATCTACTTTATTCTCTATCTCTGCCCAGTCTCTGTTCCAGCTCAGTCTTCCCAAGGCATCACTTGGACGTGGTTTATGTGCTGACAAACCTGAAGGCTTCCTGGGCTGAGGAGATTCAGGCTACCAGGCCTCGGTTCAGGGGATCTTTGTCATTGTCCAGCACCCAGCTCACCACAAAGTTAATTATTTATCTCTGTCTTTCCCCCAGGGTAGGGGATGTTTCTACTAAAGTGCCCAGTGGAGGCTTGTGGGGGTTTTCTTTGGTTTCTCCAAACCTCAGGAGAGCCCAGATGGGAGCAGGTGATGGATGACCCTGGCTCCTCTGGGGAAGTATTTTCCTACAGCTAATGCAGCCCTGGGGGAATCTGACCTTCCATGGGCCATCCTACGGCTTCTGAGGGTCACTGCCCCCTGCTCAGCCTCTTCTCAAGATGAAATTCTGCCTCTGTGCTTCCTTGGCAGGGCTGAGGGCTGCACATGCACCCACCGACCGCCTCCGTAAGGGGAGAAAACAGGCTGGGTTTGAACAAGAGCAGTTTGAATTTTGAGCAATGGTAAAAAACAGGCTGGGTTTGAGCAAGACCAATTTGAATTTTGAGCTATAGTAAAGAACAGGCTGGGTTTGAGCAGGAGCAATTTGAGTTTTGAGCGGTGGTAGCTCCACGTTCGTGCAACCATCGGGATCTGACTGGGATTATCAACACCTGGGTACCCACAGACCTGGGGCACTGCTGCACCCAGCCAAGCCTCCTCCAGGTGGTCAGCCCTGACAGCTGATGCCCCGAGAGCCCCAAGGAGCGAGGAAAGTAAACGACTTGGGTAGTAAAACCTCCACCCCGATGATTTAGTGATAATTACACACTGAAAAGCCAAACGAGAGGCTGTTTGCATAGCAACTGCAATATCACTGCAGTGTAATTACAGTTCTGCCTCAGAGGGATTGCTGGCCCTTTAGAAAGCTCCCGTCCTGCCTCTGCCTCTGCTCCAATGTGCATCCCCACATGGGAAGCAGGGGCAGGTGGCAGCAGCAGATGGATGGACAAACACACCTCAGGGTTTTCAGAAATACCTGAGCTGCACAAGGAGGGGTGCTGGGAGGACCCACCAACCCGCTGCTGGAGCACAAGTCCTGGGTTGTGGAAGGACCTCCAGGAGAGGGTTGGATAAAGGAGTAAATGAAGGAGCCCTGGTGTAGGTCAGACCACACCCCAGCTGCTCCAGGCAAGGAGTGTTTAGGGGCAGACAGTCCACATTTAGGGCAGAAAGGCTCAGAAACTCTGTGTGTGGGTATGTGTGGTTTCTCTTTTTTGTTTGAGATTCCACGTGGCTGGAAAGCCAAAGAACCAGAGCAGGACTGTCATAGAGCCATAGAATGTTTTGGGTTGGAAGAGACCTTTAAAGACCATCTAGTCCAGTCCCCCTGCCATAAACAAGGACATCTTCAACCAGATCAGAGAATAAACATGAGGAGAGGACTGAAAACCGATCCCAGATGGGCCAAGGCACACTTCAGATTCCTTAGGAATAGCTACTTGAGCCTGGAAAAGTAATGGTACCCACTGAGCAAAACCCACAGACCAGGCTGAGATAGAGTTGTAATTGTGAATTCCCACAGAACTTTCTGTGGATGAGTTTAGTTCCATGGCCTGTTTAGAGCCAAATAACCACGTGTGGATTCTCCCAAAACGTAATTCATCTTTCTCTCTTTCTGCCAAATGAGTGATGAGTCAACCTGAGAGTCTCCCACATATTCCTAAACTTTTCTTGGGGTCTCAACACAGAATAAAGTGCCAAGGCACAAAAGCTACGGCCTCCCCTTGGTCTAAACAGGGTTCCAAAAAGCCGAATATCCTCCCCTGTCAATCATGAGCTGAGAGAATAACACTTCATGAGAATATTTACCACCTTGGGGAATTCACAACTGGTATTAGGTGACAAATCTCAAGGGGTTTTAGGTGTCACAGCTTTAATAAAGCAAAAATGAGAAGCCCTGCAGGCTTGCAGGCACCTTGTGCCCTCTCGGGGGACCAGAGATGTCCCCACAGGGGGTCTGGGGAGGAGCCACATGGGAATCTGGTGGACAAGGGGGACATCTCCAAGCACAGTATATTTGGGGACAGTTGGTTGAGGCCCTCAATTGTGCAGACTCTGTAGTCCTGGTTGTAATTTATCCCAACCCAACACAGATGTTGAAAATAGGGCAGATGAATCATGCCCTAAAAGTGTCTGTTTCTGCTGACTACAAAGGGAGCCCGGGGTGACCGGCTCTGCTGGAAACGTCTGCACTGTGGATACACGAAGTCAGGTGAGAGAAATCCCACATCTCCCACTGCTCCATCTCTCTTTCTTACCTGGAACACTCACTTCTCAAGATAAAAGGCTATCCCAGGCTCCAGGGCTACCTAATCCTGCACTGAGCTGCTTAAATAAGTGACAGCAGGTCAGCTGAGTAGGAATTCCTGCAGGCTTGTTTGCAAAGTCGAAGTCAATTTTGAAGCAAGGCTGTTTTACTTTAGTGCAGTGGACAAGAATTCAGCAGAAATCTCAGAGCTGAATGAAAGGTTTTTAGTGCAGCCAACAGGAAGCTGAGTGATGCAATTGCCCCACTCTTCCCAGTCTTTCCTATTCTCAGATTAGATTCAAACTATTGTATTCCACCCCAATAGTCTGCACTTCCCACAAGTTCTTGTGCTGACTTACACATATTTCCCTCCTGAGAATAACTGTGGGGTAATGGGAGGAATTTGGATTCTTCTCTCTCCTCCACCCCGAACAATCCAGCCCTGTGCCTTCCCAAGAACAAGCAACTCATCTGAAGGCTTTCCATCAAACCAAGCCCCAGGCAAAGTGTTGATAAAACGATACATTTAAATGTCATCAAATTAAACCCCAGGCAGACTGGTGATAGAAATAATACCTTTAAATGTCATCACTAGGTTTCATTGTTACCAGCCTGCTAAGAGTTGCAGCATCTCTCACACAGGAATTTGCAAACTGAAGGAGACATCAGTTGGTTTCCTACGTTTTCTATGAGAGCACGTGGCTCAGACTTTATGTTGAAACTGCTTAAATTTGTGGTGCATAGCAGGTTGGGTTTTGTTGGGTTTTTGCTTGGTTTGGGTGTTTTTTCCCCTGGAGAAGGGGGGGTTTGAAGAAGTAAAGAAGGGAAAGTGGGGAGGAGGCAGCAGCCAAGGCTGGTTTGACCAGCGGGCCTGCCGACAGCGCGGGCTGTGATGTATAGACTTGTGCAGTAGGAAATGGACGGCAGCCACGACAGAGCATCTGTCAGATGATAACTCCCAGTCACTTGCAATCTGTGCTGGAGGCAGACCAAGGGCCTGAGCCAACACTTCCAGTTATCCAGGCCTTGTCTCCGGGCCTTAACTCCATCTTCTTTACATCCCATAGAATGAGGCTCTTCTGCTGCTCTACTGTAGCACAGCAGTGACATCCAGGGGCCATTTCATTTGCTGTGGAGATCAGCCTACTGATATCCAAGAGCACATGTACCTCAGCCAAAAACCCACTGAAGGCACTTGGAAAGATCCCCATCAACGTCAACAACTTTTGTTCCATCTGTTTTCCTCCATGGTTTTTAGCAGTTAGCAAAAGAAGGGCTCTCGAGCCCGATTACCTTTGTTGCTGCCTTTTTGGCTGACTAATCTAAGAAAAATCTCCCTGTGCCAGCCTTCTGTTCAACACACAAAGTGACTTTGTGGGCTGTGATTCACCAAGGCCCCCAAATCTCCTCAAAACCGTGACCTATGGAAATAAACAGAAGGTCCACTCACATCTCTGGGTCCATAGTGGCATAACCTCAAGCTTTTGCACCAAAACCCAGCCATTCTACTCCTCCAAAGTTGGGGTCAGCCAATTACCGAGCCAAAGGCCACCTTGATGAGTGAGCAGCTGGCATGAAAAACCTGTCAACCTTTAGCTGGATGCTAGGAGGTCATCTGGACTTCGTGGGAGAAACCTGACCTCTGCACAGCTGGTTCAGATCTCTCATTTGGATTTTATCTGAATTTCCCGGACTCCATCTCATTACAACATTCCTTGATGCCATTTCCAGGGCTTGTACCTGTGCAGATGTTGATAACCTGCAGTAAAGTCACTTCATTTTCCCCTTGGATATGTTTTTCTCTCTCTAAAGTAGGCTTCCCATGCCTAAAATCTCTCTGGCAGGAATCTCTGCTGTTCCCTTAAGATCTTTTTTTGGACATGTGAACATCAGGACTAGACATAACTTTTCAGAAATGGTCTCACTAATGCTGTTTACAGAGATAATATCAGTTCAGCTCTCCCACTTCATATTTGCCGTCTGCACAGCCAAGGATTACTCCAACCTTCTTGGCTAAGGCATTGCTGGGAGTTCAAACACCAGCAATTGTCTACCAGGACCATTCCAGTTGGTTCTGAGTCACTGATTTCCAGGATGTATCCCCACCACACACATCCCCTTAGGTGTGACCCCCATCACTTGCTCCAAAACATTCTCCTTTTCCTGTGGCCACAGCAAAATGAATTTGCAGCGATTCCCACTTCAGCCAGAAGCACCTGCCTGCACAACCAGGCTGTGCCCATGGCTACTAGCCACCAGGCTTGTTTTCCTCTTCTCTGCAAATTTTACATGCTTTCTGCTTGGGTTTTTCTTTTGCCATTTCCAGTTAAGGGGCTGCTGCTCTGTGGTGGTGATTGGATCATTCTCCAGCTATTTGCTCCTTGCATTTTTCTTCCTCCCACTTTCTCTCAGCTTTCAGCTTTTTCTCCTCTTTGCTAGCATCAGTTGGTTCTGGTTTTGTTTTCTGAAGGTGGCTTCTTTGGCTCAAATCACTGGGCACCATGGCAGATGTTTGGGTTCGAGGGGAGGTGTAATGAAAGAGGATCACACTGAGAACATGCCCTGCATGTCTCTGCTCTGCCTAGACCAGATGTGCACCATGTGGCCCAACACAACAGTCATCAGGCATAGAAATTGAGAATATGAAAATATTCCTCAGACAAGGAGTCCATAAAGCTACCGGAGGTGGCTCACCAAAAACCTCTTATTCTCAGCAAAAAAAAAAGGTTTCCCATGGCCCAGTAACTGTTTTGATAACCCTTTCACTGGTGTAGCAGACTACTAATAAATAGGTAGCAAAAGAAATATTTTTCTACAGGCTTACCTACAGCAAGGCAAGCATTTTCTTCATTTTCATTTTTCTCCCTTTTTAGGGGGGCTTTCCTGGGTTGAGAAGGGCAGACTGGAGAGATGGACTAAGTGCCTACATCACAGAACATGTGGAGATTTTGCATTTGCATACTTAATTCCTGGTTGGGGTGTACTGGGCAGTGACAGAAGGAACTGGGTGGGGGGAAGGAATTAAATTATCTCTGTAAATATTAGGTGTTCTGTACTCAGCCTGAATGGAAACAGGTAACAAGAAACCTCTCACTGGAGTTAATGCACCAGCAGAAGCTGAGCTTTAGGGTTTTCTTATGCAAAAGCTGTTTGCATTCCTCAGTTTCAGCCACTGAGAAAGTTTCCTCTGTAGAGGCTGCAAACATGGAATCATAGAATGGTTTGGGTTGGAAGACACCTTAAAGACCATCCAATTTCAATCCCCTCTTCCAGGGCAGGGACACCTTCCACTACCCCAGGTTCCTCCAACCTGGCCTTGAACACTTCCTGTGATGGGGCAGCCACAGCTTCTCCTGGCAACATGTGCCAGGGCCTCACTGCTCTTTTAGTAAATAATTTCTTCTTAATATCTAATCTAAGTTTGCCTTCCTCCAGCTTAAGGTTACTCCCCCTTCTCCAAAGTCCCTCTCCAGCTCTCCTGGAGCCCCCTTGGGCACTGGAAGGGGCTCTAAGGTCTCCCAGAAGCCTTCTCTTCTCCAGGCTGAACAAGCCCAGCTCTCTCAGCCTGTCTAGGATGGAATTTCATCATCTTTTAATGGCTGTAAACCCCTTACTGCCTGTGCACATGGCTCTGTTCCCCACTCTGCAGCTGGAGAGCTGAGGCAGGGCAGGTTCAGCCCAAGGTCCTGCAGACAGCCCGTGGCAGAGGAGAAGGATGCTCAGAGGTTGGTGCTGCCACTGCTGCCCCATCCTCCCTCCTTCCCTGCCTAACCCTGCATGGCAGGAACTTGCTGTCCCTGGGGTGAGATGCTGAGGATCATCTCCTGATTGGAGACTCAACCAAACATTTCAAAGGACTGTTCTTCTATTTAAAAGTGTATCTCCTTTGGATCTCTTCTGGAAAGCAGAAAAGGCTTTTCAAAATAACCAGCATGATTATTCATGACTACTCATTTGCAGCAGCGCTTGTTTTCCATGGCAGCACCGATGAGCTCACCTGAATAAAGATTTTGGGGGGAGAATGGATGCCCGGAGGTTTTGCACCAGCCAAGATGTGTGCTGGCACGGTCCCTCTGCGCTGGGCAAAGGCCAGAGACCTCATTCCCATCCCCATCCTGGTGCTGATCCAGCTGCTGCTGTGCCCTCACACAGCTGTGCTGTGCCTGTGACACTGGGAACTCATCCCTGCTTGCTTTATTTACCAGGATGCAATGGAGGAAGGGCGTGGGGACACACTGGCTTTTCCAGGGAAGCTCTTGCTGGATGGGCACACCTGATGGAGGGTGCTGACTCCTGCCAGTGGAACCTGCAGCCGTGTGCCCAGGGCTGTGCCAGGAGGATGTGGCAGCGCAGGGCAGGGAGCCCAGGTCACCAGTAACACCCAGCGTAGCTCAGGATGATTTCCCAGCAGGCAGAATGTCCCGTCCCCTCCTGCTCACCCCTGGCCTCCATGTTCTCCGACCATCAGGCTGCCGGGGCTGGAATTTCCTGACTCCCGAGACCTCGGCTGTGCTGCCGCAACACCCACTGGAGTCTCCTTCGCTTCCCCCCGGTTTTGTTTGTCTGTGGTTTTGCACAGGGAGGGGAAAAAAAAAACCAACCAAAACCGCAGCCAGCGGAGGTTTCCGGGAGCCCTCGCTGCTCGCCGCTCTGTCAGGGAGCAGACAGCGATTTTGGGCTGCTTTGATCAGGTTATTGCTGCGCCGCGCTCGGATGGGGAGCTGCGGGATCCAGCGGCAGCTGCGAGCGGTGCGGCGCAGCCCAACATCCAAGGCAGGGTTTGCCGGCGGGTTGGGCTGTCTGCTGCGTGATGTCAGCCCTCCTTTAATTTGTTTTCCAGAAAATTCATTTGGAGCAGCCCTCCGCGAGCGGCTCGGCGGCAGCTGCGAGCCCCGGCCAGCGGGATGGCGTGGGGGCTCGCAGGGCTGGGCTGCTTTCCCTGCCCGGGAAAAGCCTTCGGGTCGGGTCCACAGCCAGTTACTCCCGGTCACCCGCGGTGTCAAGCTCCAGCACGGAGCTGTTTGTACGCCCCAGAGTGCCCAGCACACAGCACTCTGCACCTGTGGATGTGACAGTAAAAGCAGGGATAAATAACAGCTCAGGCGGGAGCCAGTGCAATTCAATCTGTATTAAGTGAATGCAGCTAAGTGGGGAAGGATTCTCAGGCTGGCTGAGAGTGGCTTGCCTTTCCTCTGTGGGCCTAAGGATGCACATCCAGGCTAAAAGCATTTGGAGGATACAGCACAGAGAGCTTTGCCTGCTCCGTTCTGCACCATTTGACTTTACCTGTCAGATATGGAGGGAGCACGGCTGAGAGGGGGAAGCACAAAGTGTGCCAGCTACAGTGGGAAAGGCACAAAGTGGCAAGTGATCTGCTTGTTATGTCCTTCCTTCCTTCCTTCCTTCCTTCCTTCCTTCCTTCCTTCCTTCCTTCCTTCCTTCCTTCCTTCCTTCCTTCCTTCCTTCCTTCCTTCCTTCCTTCCTTCCTTCCTTCCTTCCTTCCTTCCTTCCTTCCTTCCTTCCTTCCTTCCTTCCTTCCTCTGCTCATGTTTATCAAGATCTCACTTCTCACTGACCTCACTGACTTGTGCTCAGGTTCAAAGCCCTGTTACATCTTCTTCTCTTGGAAGTCAAGGGAAGCTGGGTTGTTCTTTCCCATGGCCTCAGAGCTGCAGGGGACCCCCAAGGCCATCATGCCCACCTGTGGCTTCAAGCAGAGCCCCACCAGGTCCAGCCCTAACAGATGTTTCTGTAAAAACATCAACTGGTGTTTCCTCTAAGAGACCTCCCCAACCTCCTGGCAGCGTGTCCTGGTCCCTGCTCACCCCTGTCCAGCAGAAAGTTTTGCCTTATCCCAGATTTCCCTTGCTTGTAGCGTGTCCCTTGCTTGTCCTGCCCATCAGGGACATGGAGAACAGACTGCCCCTTGGTGTCCTCAGCAGCCTTGCAGGAGCTGTGTGCCATGTCCCAAGCGGGATGGGGAGGTCACCTCTGCATTTCCTGGCAATGAGTATGTGAAGGGGTGTAACTATTTATGGGAAAGGAGGTTCAGGCATATTTCCCACCCATGTGCCACCCCAAAAGTCTCACTGGGAGAGGACTGCTGGGGTAAGACCACTGGAAATCAGGTCCCTAACTTCTTCCATGACTGCTGACCCTAACGCTGGAAAAATGGGCACAGGTGATGACCTTACTGGTTCCAATGGGATTAATTGAACATGTGCCTAAATGCTTTTCTGGGGGAGGTCAAAGGCACTGCCAGGTGGGATGGGAGAGCAGCTGATGACTTTCCTGGTCTCTGGAGCATGGCAATTGCTGGGCATTGTGGCTGAGCACTGCAGGTGAGCAGGACAGAGTAAACTCCTCCTCAGTACCTTGCTGCAGGTCACCTCTTCCGTAACTCACTGAGTCATTTCCCCCTGCAGAGAAGGACAAGCTGAAAATTTTGGTTCGCCAGATTGTATTTTTTTTTTTCCTTTTGGGAAAATAATAGCATAGCATTTCCTCTGCCTTGTCCTCTCCCGTGCTGTACTGGTAGCTGCACTGAAGTTGATTGATTAGTTTAATAACAGTCAGTTGATATGCAGCCATAAAATTATGCACTTTTACTCATCAGGCTGATTGAACTCCTCTGCTGACTGTACAGGAGCAGAATGGCAGAGTTAAAATAATGAGGGAAACAGCCAAGGGAAAAGTGAGCGTGGTGGTGTTATTGTTTTAAAGCCGAGGAAGAAAATGAGTCCAGGGAGGAGCTTTTCCAAAATAAACACCAAAATACAGAGGGAAAACGTTAAGATGTAATTAGCGTTGGTACAAGTGCCATTAAATGTCTGCTGGGATTGGAGAGTTTCTTTTACACCCACCTGGTCTGTTTGGGGGTTTCAGGAGGTTGGGGCTGACCCTGTTGAACATCCCTGGTCCCCTCATCCTCAAAATCGGTGAGAGGGGCTGAGCCCTTTGCAGGGTGAATAAACTCAGTGGGAAAAAGATGGGAATTCAGCTTGTTGTTTAGCTTGGGGCCAGTTTTGGTTTTGTTTGTGGTTTTGTTTGTTTGTTTGTGTTTTGTTTGTTTTTGTATGTGCTTTTGTTGGTTTTTTTTTTCCTAATTCTGGCCAAGGAGGGATGGATATGAGGATGGAGCTGGGGAAAAACATGGCTGGGAAGGGATTGTCCCCTCTGCCCCCATGCTAATGGCCTCAGTGGAGAGGAGATGGTGTGATGGGGAGTGTCAGGGCTCCTGCAGCCTGGCCTGGCAAGGATAGGACTCCTCTCAGTGATGTCCCCACAGCCCCGAGCTTTGCTCTTTGTGTTCCTGGGCACCAGGGAGCTGCAGTCAGCCTCTGTCCTGCAGGGTGTCAGTCACGCTCTCTGGAGCCACCAAAGGGAATTGAAGGTTCCCACTCAGCCATGAATCAATATTCAGGAGCAGGCAGCAGGGCTGGCTGACGAAAAGCCACACAGCCCCCATCCATGCATGGAGAATGGCATTTAAGGTTCTACATCCCAATAAAATATTTCCCTTGCTCGGGTGACAGGCTCCCTGTTTGTCCTGCACACATTCATTTTATTTATAAGACCAATTTGCCTGCAATAGGTCAGGCAGCTCCTCGTGCTCGTGATCCCCGTCGCTCCCACTGCTGTGAAAGATTTTAATTGAACCTGCTCACGTGCTGTGTCCCCAGCTCAGGGCTGGCAGCCTTGATCCCGGGCCCAGTCTCCATCCAGAATGCAAAACTAGTCAGGCTTTTCCTCTGGGGCTCATCTCCCTGAAGGAGGGGATGGGAACCAGGGAGGGAATCAGCGACACTTGGCGTTTATTTTCTCCCAGGGAAACGCCTGGAAGATGTTTGCACAACTCTTCTTGCCCTTTCTCCCTGATTGCACCCCGTGCAGGTTGTTGCTGGAAGCAAGGCTCTCTTCCTCCTTTGCCTCAAAGGGCTTTGGGTCAGGCCACGTGTGGTTGTTGCAGATGACAACGCTGACACATCCAAGGGTGCTGCTTCTCCAGCTGTTTCTTGTGGGTGCCCAAGAAGCAGGAGTGAGGTTCTGGGTTGACAAGTTCAGGGCTGGAAGCCCTGACCTCTGCTTTGTCTCTCTGCTCTCATGGGTCTGCTTCCTTCCTGGCAGCCTGTGCTCTTCCTTGGGCTCAGCAAAGTGGAGGCTGCACCTGAATCCAGAGCCCTCTGGTGCTAAGGAGCAGCTCTGGCTGTGGCTCCTCATCCTCAGGAGCAGAATGGAAAAGATAAACACAAACTGTGTTGTAGCAAAGACTTTGCTTTTATTTGTCTGCGTCTAAAGTAAAAACAGACCCTGTAAATCACTAAAAACGTCTTTCTGCAAGTGCAGATCTTGGTAAAAGCTGTCAGGGTTTCTTTATGCAATAGAGTTGGAAAGCTAAATTTAACTGCTCCTTCAGGCCTCCCTCCCCTTTCTTTTGTTTTCTGGCAAAAGCCCCATTACCAGGCTGGAAAGTTTCAGTATTGAAATTTTCCATTAAAGTTTTAAAAAACAACCACCAACAACCTTTCCAAAAAAACCAGTAGTAAAACCTACCAAAGCTTTTTTTCCCCCCTTCTCCTTATGCTGAGCAGGTGCAAAGAAGAGACCTTTCCAAGGTAAAGAATGGCACAGGAAGAAAGCATAAGAGGAAGCAAGGGAGGTGACATGTGGACAGGGACTGCAATAACAGACAATATTCTGACTCAAAAGATGCTGCAAACACATTGTGCATGCTCAAAAATACTTTTAAACCATTTTTAAACTGATTCTTGCCGGCTGAGAGGGGAAGCCTAACAACGAGTGCCTGGCTATTCCTCTTTCCTGCTCTTGGCAGAGGATTGGGCTTGGTGACCTCCTGAGGTCCTTTCCAACCTCATTTAATCTCTGCTCCTATAAGCACAAGTCATTAAGCTCACCAGGGTCCTTGTGCAGATTGCATTAAAGATGATGAAGAGAATGTGGCAAGTGAAGAAGTGAATGAATTCAGTCCACACTGAACATCTTCCTCCAGACTTGAGTATCACTTGGGTTGGAGAAGACTTTAGGGCCACCAAGTCCACCCCTTAACCCAGCACTGCCAAGACCACCACTAAACCCTGTCCCCAAATCTTTTAAACCCTCCAGGGGTGGTGACTCCACCCCTTCCTTGGGCAGCCTGGGCCAGGGCTTGGCACAAATTGAGGCCATTTCTTCTGGTCCTTTTGCTTGTTACCTGGAAAAGAGCCTTACCTCCACCTGTCTGCAGCCTCCTGTCAGGGAATTTTGGAGAGCCAGAAGGTCCCCCCGAGCCTCCTTTTTTTCCTAGGTTGAGCTCCCACAGCTCCCTCAGCTGCTCCTCATCAGATCTGTGCTCCAGACCCATTCCCAACTGTGTTCCATTCCCTGGACATGTGCAGCACAGAAAGGAAAGGGGGAAGGGGGAATGGGAAGGGGGAAGGGAAGGGAAGGGAAGGGAAGGGAAGGGAAGGGAAGGGAAAAGAGAGCAAAGAAAAAAGGAGAAAAGAGAAAAAAGTTTTGCCAATGATTTACAAAGTGCTTTATGGAAAGCAGAAGGAACGTGGTGTGAGGCAAAATGCAGCTCCTCAATGCCCCGCTTGTGCTGTCCCCTCTGCGGGGCAGCTCCGTGGCTGCCGAGCGCGGCGGGGCCGCTGCTTTTGTTTTCTTCCGCTGAGTGACCTCCCGGTCACCGCAAATGTCACCCTGGCCCGAGGAACCGCGGCTCCCCGCTGCAGCCCCTTCCGGAGGGGGAACACTCGGTCACTGGACGAGAAACTTGGCTGCAAACCCCAGAGAGAGCAAAGCCGTGTCAGAAACAACCGAGCCTGGGAACGGGGCGAGAGGGGGGTGCTCGCAGTGATCATCATTCACCGGCAAACGCAGCACTAATTCTCCAGGGACTTCAAAAACATCCTCAGCGGGCCACAATGCCCCTTTGTCAAATGGCACCTTTGGAAAGAGAGGGTTTTTCCGTTTTGCTTCAGAAACAGCCGGACTTTGCCCCCCGATCAGCTGCACGAGCAACGCGGGGTCTTCCCGGGTGGCACAGCTTTATTCTGTGGTTGGCATTTGCCTACGGCTGAGATGGGCACGTCAAAGCCGTGGTAAGGCAAATATTTGCTCAGCATGGAGAGCTGCTGCTAGGTAAAAACTGCCTGGTGTTACCTTCAGCATGCCTTACACGGCATGAGCACGGGCTGGAGCCAGGAAAATCCCAGCCTCTGGAGGTTCACAGGGTATGAAATGTACCAGTTACCCCTCTGGGAGCCCATCTTCTGGCTCCATTCCAAAGCATCAGGCACTGCATTCATCTACTTAAATCTGCTGAAATCCTGATGGAGCAGCTGATGGGCACCAGGAACCTGTTGTCCCAATTTCCAGCAGGAATCCAAAACGGACTGGATGAGTTACAGTGCCCTGAAGGTGCCTCTTTCCCCCCAAGGCCTGCTGGCTGCACACAAGGTGTGGTGTGAGGCAGAGACTGCTGCCCTGTAAGTGTGCCCTAATAATTTGTCAGCATCGATGTTACCAAAGCTGCCTCCTCTGGAATACAAATTCCCTTGGACCTGCTTGCCAGCTCTCTGCTGTGATCACATTTTTCTCCCAGAGGCCAGCCAGCCCTGTATCCTGTATCCTCTCCCCTCGGAAGCAATCCTCAGCTGTAATGAAGTCCACTCCCAATTTTAGCTTTTGTTTGTTAGCCCTCTCCCTGTGATAAATATTTATTATCACGTTTATTATCACATTATTTTGGTGACTCACCATCCCCAACTTCCCAGCATTGTATTTGACGGGAACTTCTCTGTACCTGTTTCATTAACACCCTGCAAGGAATTTTTTACCTCTGTCTCCTGTTGACTCAGCCCTGCACCTCCCCAACAAAACCCTTCTGCCCCTCCTTTGGGGTGAGTTCATGACCTGCTCTTTGTCCACTGTAATCACTTCATCCTTTTGCACTGTCACTGCTCTCCCCATGACCAGATGGGGCTGTCCTTTCTTTGAATGTCACTGGCCAGCAAACACTGGTCCCAGGGCAACCATCAATTTTCCCTCCAGCACTGAATTAATCCACAGCCAACATCCTGAGGTCCCCAACTGGGTGATTGCATTTTTGATGTGTGGTAGTGTGCGTTCAGCAATGGCCAGCTGGGTTTTTAGAAACACTGATGACATCTTCCTGCTGCAGCACAGGTTTTCTCAGGCTGAAATCTCTGTTAACCAAAGTCTTCTTTTCATTTCTACAAATGGATGTGGAGTTCCCCACTCGAACTCAAAGGCTCATCACAGATCCCTGCCACTGCCCACTCCTGGGTAATGTTAGCGCAAAGATGCCAAGGCATGGGAGACTCTCAGGCTCTGAGGTAGCAATAAATCTTACAAGAAATGAGTATTTTTTTATTAATAGGTGTTCTCTGCTCCCTTTCCTCCCTTTCATCTTCCTCCACACTGCAGCCCATTACTGCAGCACTCCACTCACCTGAATCCCTCCTGTCTCACCCCAGACTCCCCCCAGCACTCTATAAACTACTGGAAATCTCTCCTCTGTCTGCCAGGGCTTCGATCTGCTCGTTACACAAAATCCAGTTTTGTTCTGCTTTTTGCCTGCTCTAGTCCTGCTCATTTTGTGATCAATTCAACACCTTTTTGCTTGCATTCTTTAGTCTCCAGCCAAATTAAAAAACCCCCAAACCTGTCCTACCCTAGGAGCTGTCAGCTTGCCCTGTTACCTGCCCATCTTTGTCTCCTTCCACAAACTCAAGGTTTTCAGCTGCTGCTTGCAGAGGAGGTTGCTCACACCAGTATATTTTTCTTTCTTTCTCAATCTCTCAGAAAAATCTCCCAGCTGCTCCCCCCTTCAAATTATTCCTTTTCAGACTCAAGGGTTCTCTGCAGTCTGTGCTGACCTGTGTAACTCCATGTGATGCTCCATCTGTTGTTGACTTCTTGGTGTTTACTTACTAAGGGGAAACTGAAAACACAATTTCCAGCTCTGGCCAGTGTTCCTGCCATTCCTCAAAAATAAGATCTGCCATGGATGGGAAAGGAAAGGAAAGGAAAGGAAAGGAAAGGAAAGGAAAGGAAAGGAAAGGAAAGGAAAGGAAAGGAAAGGAAAGGAAAGGAGGGAAAGGAAGGAATTGCTCCAATTTTGATCTGCTCAAGCCTGTGGCTCAGCCCCAGGGATGCTGGCTGAGAGAGGACATGTGAAAAGTGTCCTGTGCAGTGCTTCATCTTCTGTGAGACACATAATTCTCTCTGCCTCAGTCTCCATACTGAAATGTCAACAGCTGAACCTCCAGTTCAAGTGTATTTATGCATATTTATCCCTGCATGGCCAGTGAGGTGTATTAAAACCAGTTTATTTCAGAAATAGCATCATTTTTCCTGGCGAGGGAGAGCAGCTTCTCTAATTTTCTGTGCCACTTGTATTTTTGGGCTTAGCGAGGCACAATGCCAAGGAGAGACAGCCTGTTTACCTAAGAGCAGCTAAAAGAGCTGTGTGGCAATCAAGGTATTGAGTGGGTTGGGCTGAAAATAGATCAGCTTGGGAAGGCTTTGATCAGAAATGTTCACTGGGGGACTGGCTGGCCGTGAGCACCAGTGACAGCCTCCCAGGGAATACATCCCCCTGCACATGTGCTGAGCAAGGCACACACTCCTCCCCACATGACCCACACCATGGAATGGCATTCATTAGCAGGAATGTGGCCATTTTTTTTCCCAGCTGGGAAAACCTCTTTTGGAAGGCTGTTTGTGGCCTCACTGGATATCACTGAGTCCTTCACTTCAACCTTCCCCAGAGAATGATTGTTTAACCCCTTGAAGCTCTCCTGAGCTCCCACCAAACCAGGCTCCAAACCTCTCCCAAGCTGTTTTGCCTCTTTCTTGATGAGCAGACATGCCAAGCCCAACCTCCCCATGTGATTACCAAACTATTTGCCTACAGCTTCACATATCTCACTTTATACAGCCCCTTGTGCCAGCTCTCTTCTCTGGGCATGTCTACAGAGCAATTTTGGCCCAGGCTCCAGGTCTGGCGTGGCTTTTGGCATCCTGACAGGCAGGACAGATTACTGAAGAAAGGGTTTGGGCTCTTTTGGTGGCTCCAGGAAAGCTCTCACCCCAAGGTAGGACAGCATGAGCACAGACCAGGCTCTGACTTTGAAGGTGTGGGATTCAACAGGTTCAGTCACAGGCCTTGGGCTCAGCTCCAGAGAGAACAAACAGCACCACATCTCTGTAGCACTTTGTTCAGGAGTGTTCCTGCTCCTTAATTGCTGTATTTTGCAGCAAATTAGGCACGATGGGCTTTTTTCTTTGCAGTTTTCCAGCTGCAAACATCAGGGAGAACTGGCCACTGTGCAGGGATACAGTACTGTAAAACCAAGGGCTCTCCTCAAGCTGCCAGCCACAGAGCTTGTTACAGACTCAGTGCCCACTGTTATCTTGAAAACCATGGTTACTTCAGGAATTTTCCATTTCCAGGGCTGCAAGGCCCTTAGTCCTGCACCTCAGCAGTGGGGGAGAAATGAAAGCACCACCTCAAGGTTGTTTGAAGGCTGCAGAGCAGGCTGGGTCCATCCCTGCTCTGGCTGACAGTGCCTGTACCTGTCCCCAGCCCTGCTGATGTTTAAGTAACAGACTCCACAGGAAGGGAGTTGAATGTGGTCCAAGCAAATTCCTGAGGTTTTCCAGCCTCCTGTTGCATCTGGCACAATCCAGCTGAGGGTCACTGGCTCCAGGCTTCCTCCTCCTCCTCTGTGTCACACATCTTCCAAAAGCTGGGGTTGTGTTTTACTCTATAAAGGTATGAGGAACTGAATTGGTCTTTGAACACAATGATGCTGCCCATGCAGTTCTCCTTGCAGATTTTGAGAATTGCCTTGCTCTCCACATCAGTCCTTCCCTGGATCAAGCAACAGCCCAAACCTCATTAAATCCCCCACTCACTGCTGCATGCCTATGGCTCTGGGAGACTCAGGGAACA
Source organism: Nicator chloris (assembly GCA_013400495.1). Lineage (NCBI taxonomy): Eukaryota > Metazoa > Chordata > Aves > Passeriformes > Pycnonotidae > Nicator > Nicator chloris. The sequence goes on from WAAE01006801.1 coordinate 163,941, forward strand.
GAAAACCCAACTGTTGGCACATTTGGGTTCAGAAAGAGGAAACCAGAGTGAAGAATTAAAAATGGCAGACTTGCTGTGCTACTGTTCTGCTCCTGAGCTCATGATGCTGTGCTGGATGTCGAGCGAAGCTGAGCAGGTTTCCAGTGGGTCAAGGATCAGTAGTTTGCTGACCATCAGGGAAACCAAGGGATGGCAGCAAGTCAGTGACATCTCCCAAGTGGGCCCAGAGGGGCTAGATCCTGAGCTTTGGCTGCAGTTCCATGGAAAACTAGATAGCAATGAAATACATGACCTTCCAGCATCAGCCTGATGGAGGAAGCAGCAATAGGGCTTTTCTGTCCAGCAGGGACTACACACAGGGCTGTGTTTTCTCACTCATATCCTTCAGTTAGAAGTGAATGTGAAAGGCAATTTCAAGCCTTGAAACGTTGAAAGCCTCGAGAAAAGGAATTTTCAAGTATGGGGACCATGCAGGGGTTTTAGCTGATGCCTGAATACTTTAGGGGTTGTATTTTGGGATGTTCCTTGTGCTGCTGAATCACAGCCCAGACACTGAGGTTCGAGAACTGCTGGTTCAGGGGGGATGGTTTCAGACACTGAGGTAGAAGGTTGGGAGGCACAGCATGCACTTGGGATCAGCTGACACTCTTCAATTTGTCAAATCAGGTAATCTGACCTTAAATCCAAGCCCGTGGACACAACCATGGAAAGAGCACTTCCAGGAATAGGCCATTTATCCTGTGCACAGAATTACAGCAAGATAATAACTCTGGGACATGGTTTATTTCCCTCTGGTTGCTGTGCCTTCTGGATGCTCAAAAGAAGGCTTTTTCTTGTCTTTTTTTTTTTTTTTAATTTTAGTTTATTTTTAATCCTAACATTGGCGTTGCCTTACTTGCTGATTCCAAGGGTTTCAGTTTTAAAATGGAGAAAGTAAATGAGACTGGAAATATATTAGTGCTGCCTCTGTGGGAAAGGTGCCTGCCAACATCCCAGCCCTGCTCTCTTCATGCCATCCAACTTGTAGCTTCTGTGGGATGCTGGGACTGACTGCTCATCATTGGGGGCCAAAGTACCAAACCCAGCACATCAGCTACACCCAGCCCCTGCTCCAGCACACTGCTAGCACCCCTAATAAACGTTGTGCCACTGGAAATCAATAATTCCTGTGTAAATAATCCCTGCCCAATAATCCCTGTGTAAGCAAGCACAGGAATCAGCCCAGCAGCCAGCTCCTGACTTGTTTGCATTCAATGTGCATTTAAAAGCAGGCAAAAAAGAAAATAGCGTGAGTGGATAACATTGCTTGGAAGGCCACTTGTATTTCAGATCACCTCAGCCTGGTGTCACATTCAAAACTTGCCAGCAGATAGGGGAAAATCATTGCAGGGCTACCAAAGCTCAAAGAACAGCTCCAGTCAAGGACCCTTTATTCCATGGGGTTTCCAGGCAGAGCTTTTGTAGCTGACATAGGGATCATGTCTTTTTTCAGGGAAGAATTTCAGGGAGGAAAACTCGTGGGTACTGAAAGCAGCTTTGTGTCCTGCCACTAGATTCCAAGCAGGACACCTGGCTCCCTAAAAAAAAACAAAACAAAACCAAAACCCAGGATCCTATTGCATCCTCCTGATCCCAGGGACAGTCAAGAGTGGCTGATGCTGAGGGCTGTCTATTGCTCCACTGGGTCACAGCTGCAGCCCCTGGGTAAATCTCCCTGTGCTCCTTTTCCAGCCAGGAATGACCCTTTTTAGAGCACAGCTCATCTCACCCCAAAGGAGTCAGCTGGAATAAGTAAACAAAATTCCTACAAACCCATCTTGTAGGCTGCTCCCTCCTGCAAGGATATTAAACTTTTTTCCAGTCATAAACTTTTTCCCCTTGTCCAGGGGCTGAGGGAGAGCAGCAGGACAGCTCTGCTCAGCCAGCCCAGAGGATCTGGGAAGTCACAACGCCCTGGTGACTCTCTGCAAGTTTTGCCCTTAGTTGGGAAAAGCTCCATGTGATGCTTTTCCAAATGACCAGTAAAATCATTGTTTCCTTTAATTCCGTTGCTTTCTTTAATCCCAGAGGTGGAAATAGGGGGGGTCTGTACAGCCCCTCACTGCATTTATATCCACCATTCCCTCAAGTATCCTCAGACCAGGGAAAGCTCTCCTCGTGGCTCCTGGGTGGCCAGAGATGTCCTCTCAGGTCTAAGTGGGAAGGAATGTCCACCTCCTTGTCACCTGATCTACACATCTCCAGGTAAGTTAAAATTATGCCTTTTACTCCTGCTGACTTTTTTAGCTGCCTCCTCTTGGTCTAAAAGCATGGAAAATTGGGGGTTTGGCATAGACTGTTACGGGTAATATACCCAAAGTATTCATCAGCTCCTTGGGGTTAGGTCAACCCCAGCATTTCTGGCAGGAAAGCAGGCAGACGTGAGCAGACAGCTTCTCTGCCATTTCCTGTTCACTTTGTGAACCAAGGGATAATTCCCAGCTTTGTTTGGTGGTACCTTTGCATTCCCAAAGAGTTGAAGCCAACAAGGTTTGTGCCAACAGGCAGCCAGGTATAGAGGGAGGGAGAGAAAGAGAGGAAAAGGGAAATTGACTCTTTCTGGGACACAAGAACCCATCCAAAGGTTCAACCTGAACTCTTACAACCAGGAAAGACCAGGTCATGGATGGGATGACTCACTTCTCCAATGAGTGGCTTCCCAAGGAGCAGGGAAAACCTGCACTCACTGTGTCACCTCAAACTGGTTTAAACAGGGCATAAGACCCACAGCAGTACTTCTCTGGCTTAAACTGAGCCCCCCCCATCATCCTTGTCCTGCATGGACAAGATAACAGAGGCACAAGGAGTCACTGGCAGTGATTTGAAGTCTGATGGTTCCAAGTGATGGGAAACATGACTGGATGTTGGTGTTGGGAGCCACTGACAGCCAGACCCCGCCTCCAGCACATCAGGCTTCAAATTCTGCTTTTGTTTTTGTGTAAAGCAGCCCATCCCTGTCCAGGCAAGAGCAGGGATAGAAGCCAAGCCAGGCTGCAGGTACTGAGGGGACAGGAAAGAGCAGCTGTGGGAAGCAGCAAGTGTCCAGCCCAGACCATCTGCTGCTGTTGGATTAATCTCTAACCTGTGCTCTTAGCTGGCCATGGGAAACTTGTTAGGCTGAATTTGTACCTCTAGCTTCAGGTTACAGCCTGGCATGTGAAAATAAACCATCCCTGACTTTGTGTTAGCTTAAAAAGCTGGGTTGTGGATTAGAGATCGAGAAGAAATCGTGGAAGGAGCTGTTTGTGTTCACCAGTGAGAGGAGGAGGAGACAACTCCATGCTGCCAACAGCTTGAGCATGGCCAGAGCACCTCCTTGAGAAAAAAGAAAAGGTCAGAGGCCCAGGATAAAGGAGTGTCTGAAAAAAGCCTTGGACCCATGAGGAAAGGCTCTCTTCCGCTCTAGGATCAAGCATTGTGTGCTCTGAAGGAGCAAATTTGAAACATTTTTTATTCTCTTGTTACTATTGTTTCTCATGACCACTGTTTTTCTTGTGTTCTCTTGCAAAGCATCCACTGCCAGAGGAGTAGCAATCCTGAAAACTTGGAAGTATTGTGGAGAAAGGAGGAGAATTTTTAAAAAAAATTCCTTTTTAAAAATGTGAAATTTGAAAAAAAATCAGATGTTTTCTCTGCCAGTAAAAGGTAAGGAGAGAAACAGAAATGTCTGGGAAAAAAAGCTGTCTCCCAGCTTTGTTGAACACTGGAGGAGATGGATGAAAAGCACTACTAAAAAGCCAAGTTTGAGGAGTGGACTTGAAGGCTGCCTCACTGCTTATCTGATTTCGCAAACGGGGCCGCTGTCTCGCAGGATGGTTTCAGGTAACATCTGCCCGAGTCTCCTGACTCACCCGTGTGTGGGTTTTGGATGTGCTGGAGCTGAGCTGAACCTGCCAGGCTCTTACAGTTTGCTTTTACACACACGGAGGAGAGCTGGGCTGGTTGGACCGAGCGTTACAAAGCCTCTTTCTAGGAAAGGAGCTTTGCGTAACGGAAGGGAAAATAGGTCGTTGTCAAGGTTTAGGGCATTTGCGGAAGAAAGTAAACAAGTGGTGCAGCGTGGCCGGGCTAGAGGGGAGAGCAGGATCTGCTCCTGCTCTAGACAAGGCTGTGCTTTGAAGGAGGGTTTGGCTGGGATCAAAGTCAGCCTCGTGTTTACGGCAGCGGGACTCGGATTCTCCACGTGATCCTTGGCAAAGCATCCCATCCCAGAGCTGTGTCTGGGTGCGGGGAGAATCGCCGCCCTACAGCACCCGAGGCGTTGGGTGCCAAGCTCAGAGCAAACAGGGCCTGGGAATCGCTGTGGAGCTGCTGCGGGAGGGGGAGGCTCACCGAGACAGAGGACCGTGGTCACGGCAGAGTCAGAGCAGAGCCAGCCCAGGGACACTCGGAAAGAAACGAAAAACAAGGCAAAAAACCAAACCAAAACAAAACAAAAACCCACCAGTCTCCTGCAAAAGCACTGCAAAGTCCTCACAAACACCCTCGGGCATCATCAGCCAAGCAAAATCCCAGGGGAGATTTTGGGAAGAGATCCAGCTGCCTCCCTGGGTGACAGAGAACCACAGCACGTTACCTTCCCGAGGGCCGGGGAAGAGGCTGGGCACCCACCCAGCCACCAGCGGCCGGCTCAGTGCTGGCAGCCCGGGCTGTGGCCGTGCCCTCCCCGCCAGGGTACAGCCTGTGCCGGAGCTGTGGCACCCGGGGGGCTCTGCGGAACATCTGCCAGCTGCCCGGCCCCCGCCGCCAGCCCGCCAGGACATCTTGTTTGTGTTTTTGTGCGGAGCACACTCCCAGCGGGTTATGTCAGAGGTGAGGAATGCGGGGCCACCCTGTGTCATGAGATCAGACTTACATTTTTAGGCTGAGCGCTTACCGTATTTGCTGGGAAGCGGCGCGCAGGCGGCGCGGGGGCCCCGCAGGGGTGGGAGATCCCCCTTCGCCCGCAGCCCGCTTTTCCAGCCCTCGCTCCAGCGGAGCCGGGTGGGGCGGATGGGGCCCGTCTGCTGGAACAAGCTCTCCCTCTGTTCCTCGCAAGGAGCAAGAAAGGAAACGCAGTGAATTAAGGCGAATGAAAAGGCGGCAGTGAAAGGCGGCCGGGCGCGGTGCCAAGCGCAAGGCGAGCGCGGGGAGAGAGCTGGTGGCGAGCTGCTCCCTGCCGCCGGGGAAGGCATCGGCACCCGGGGCTCCGCACGGCCAAACTCACCCAGGCACCCACAAAACATCCCCATCCCAGAGGCTGAAAGCGTGAGGAGCGACACGAACCCACGTAGGGCCAGCGAGGAGGCTGAGCTTGGGGGGAAAGCATTTTGACCCAAAACACCGCCCAGAGCAGCGGCTTTCCCCCAGTTCTGTTGCTGGGAACCAACCCTTATGTCCCACCTTTCTAAAATTTCTGGGCTGCTCGGCCCGAGTCCTTCTGCTCAAGGAAAACTGGTGCAAAGCAGCTCTGCTGATGTCACACAGGGTGGCTGCACTGCCCATTCCCAAGTTTTCCTGCTTAAAACTTGGAGGCTCCTTTGCAGCTCTGCATCCCACCTAGGGTAGAAAGAGGGGAGATGCTTTGATCCTGGTGCCAGTGCAGAGAAAACCCACCGAGGCAGGGTCAGACCCTGGCACAGGAAAGGCTTCTCTTCTCTGCTCTGGTGAGGCTTTTATTTTCCTTTATTTCTTTCTTTTTCCGTTTTTGGTTTTTTTTTTCCTTTTAATTTTTCTGAGATAGGTACAACAGTAGATCTTGAGATCAAAAAGCCCAAAAATGAAGAGAAACACTTACACAGACCATGTCCAAAATGCTGTTGCTTGATATTTTTTTTATTTGGTTTGGTGTTTTTGTGTTGTTCTGTTTTGCACTGCAGAGCGTTTTGACATGGTGATGTTTTGTTCTGTCTCAGAAGGAAAACAAACCCTGAAACACCAAAATCTTTCACACAATGGTCTTTCCTTTCTCTAAACATCCCTGTGAGCTGGGCCTCTTGCAGCTCTCGACTCTTCCTAGAAGAGGAGAACAAGTACTAGGAAATCTGGAGGGATGAACTGCATGGACGAGCTGCAGGGAACTGGCAGCACCAGCTCCACATTATTCCACGTCTCCAGTGCTGGCTGGTTCTCACCTGGAGGAGGCAGGTGAAACCTTCAGGAAGTGCTGATGGTTCCTGCCCTACTGGGAGTTTTCTGCTGTGCACCTCAGTCTCCTTTTTGTGTCCCTGTGAGATGTAACAGGACAATTTCAAGTCCTCATCTCTTGTCCTCTGGCATCTACTGTTTGTTGTATCACTCCCAGATTTCTTTGGTCACTCTACCATAGTCCGAAAAGTCTGTTTGGGAAATTCTGCCTTTCGTGGCATGAAAATGAACATGCTGATTTTAGGTCCTCTCTAGATTTGAGGTGCTGGGGAGGCACCAGAGAGTGTTTTGAGGAAATGAGAGAGGTGGCCAGCAGGGACAGAAGGGACTAGCAGAGAGCTCCAGAGGGACCTTCAGACCCAGAACTCCCTTGTTAGCCCACAAAACACAGAGGTGATGTGTTGAAAGGAAGGGGCTGCTTGCTGCCTCATAAAAATAAGGAGGGAGAAGCGATGGTGTGGGAAAATGAGGCTTGTTTAATGGTTTAGGAAATTAACTTCTCTTTCTTCCCACTCTCTTTGTCTGCCTTGCCCTTCATAAAGTCGTGCTTTGATAAGATTTTCCTTTTTATCATCTGGGGTGGAGATTTCGGTTCATTTTCCCTGGATCGAAAAAGGAAGGAAAATGGGGCTTCATGCAGCATTTAGCAACAACCTTGGACACTGAACCAGGGCCAGGTAAGACCTGGAGAAGGGGTTGCAGGTCCACCTTGGCTGATGCAGAAGACTTTAAATGACATGAAATCAGGATCTTGGCTTTCATTCAATTTTTCAGCTGCCTGGAATGCTTTAAGAAACAGAAATCTTCAGTACCAATGATTTTATATATATATATATATTTAGATTTAAGTTCAGTTCTACTGCAGTGAACTAATTTGCTTCTATTATGCTCCTTCAGTTTTGGGGGAAAAAACACTGACATTGCTTAGCAACCTTTAAATCATTTTGGTAGAGCACAGTAACATGGGGAGGACGAAGTTGACATCTGTTACCCTGCCCCAGGTTACTTGATCTCCCAAATATCGACTTATCTAACCTTCTTGTTTGCTTCTAATCACCATTGTTTTCTGGATTGCAGTTGAGCATCCTGAAATCATAGAATATCTCAGGTTGGAAGGGTCCCAGAAGGATCCTAAAATGGTTTGGGGTGGAAGGACCTTAAAGATCTTTGCGTTCCAACCCCCTGCCATGGGCAGGGACACCTTCCACCATCCCAGGGTGCTCCAAGCCCTGACCAGCCTGGCCTTGGCCACTTCCAGGGACGGGACAGCCACAGCTTCTCTGGGCAACCTGTGCCAGGGCTTCACCACCCTAAAAGTGAAAAATAACAAAGATCAACAAGTCCAACTCCCTGCTCCTTGCAGGACTGGTATAAACGTGCATGGCTTGACTTTAATGTTGGGTTTTCACTGCCTCTGCAGCATGGCAGGGCACCAGGCTCTCTGGGGAGATCCCACAATACAAGGCAGCAAAATCTCCATCTGACCCAGGCAGGCAGCTGCTTTGCCTTGCTGCAGCTCAGCAGTGGGATGTGTTGTGCCTGCCAAAGCAGATACTGAAGGTTCTTTCTTTCCTAATTGTCACTTTTTCTGCGGCTGCTTCGAACACAGAACCAAGGAGCATGGAAAGAACAGTGCTTCCCCTGTCAGGGATGGGGTGGAAAAAGCAGAAAAAAAAGACTGAAGGAAGAATGTGGTGAAAGGCACCACAACACCCAGAGGCTTGACTCTGATTTGCTTGAAGCAGTGTAAACAAGCAGGTTACAAAACTTGGAGCTCTGATTGGCGCTGGCACCAGAAAAACAAGGAAAACATGTTTTAGACCAATTATACTGTAGAAGATACGTGAGATTTTCAAGGCACCTAAAGCCATCAGCATCAGACAATGCAGTAATTTGAGTTTTAGGGCCAGATGTAAACACCAGGCCTACAAGAACCAGGTACTTAACTTGATATAAAGTGACTGTTTTATTGTTTCTAAAGATTTTGCGTTGTTTGAAAGATTACCTGCCATAAGAGCTCTCTGCTGCTCTTCTAACCCCTCTGCTGGCATGCTCTGAGCTGGCTCAGGCTCACCTTCCCCAAGTTCTTTAGCCATCTTTCTGCTCTCTGTACTCCAAATCTCAAAATAACTCTGGCAAACTGTCTTGAGTTTGCCCTTTCCTGCTGGATACTCACCCAGCCTTTCCTGACCTATGGCCATATTTCTCCACCCTCTGTAACCTACATCCATAATAAAGCTCTCTGCTCATAATCAGGGCAGGACTGCCGTGGCTTGTGCTCCTTCTTGTGAAACTCACTGGAAGAACATCCCACATCTTGGGCTCCTGAGCAACTCAGCTCACCTACACGAAGAAAAATGAGGCAGAGCTGGTAGGTCTGAGCAAAGGGCCCAGGTCAGCCCCTGTGGAGAAATAGGACAGGACTTGCAGGAAGATCTTGTTCCTTGATGTTCTCCAGGTACCCATTGGGAGACAGGCAGAGCTTCCTGGCTTTCTTGGATTCAGGGCTCTGTCCCTCCAGGCCACTTCTCCACTGGTCCATCTCCATCTAGTGTCTCCCCATCCCATGATGGAGCAGGTTGTCCTGCTTCCTGATTCATCCTTCCTGGTTCCCACAGGACAGGGAGAGAGCCACAGAAGCCCATGGTGGTTTTGTATCTCCTGAGCTGTGGTTCCTTGCTCCAGCCCCTTATGCTCTAACATCCTTCAGGGAAGAAGCAAAGATCAGTATAATGGTCCATCTTCCTTTACTACCCAAGCACACACTTCAGCTGCCCTACCCTTCCCAGGAGGGTGGAGACCTGGGAGATGAGAAGACACCTGAGAAACGATCAGTGGTGCTCCCACTCCAGAAAGGAGTGTAGGAAGTTTCAGGCACCCTCAGCATGGTGATTTCATCCCCTTCAGCAGGCCCTTTGCCAGGCACATCCTGTCCAGCTTGTGCTGGACAGACTGGCAGTGAGAAGAGTCAGTGGCAGCCAACTCCAAATGGCCAGGACCAGCTTCTTTCCAGTGCTCGGGAGCTGATTCATGTTTGGTTTTCTGCCCCACCCAGTCTAGAATGAGTTCAGCATATCCCTCTGAGCTTCACTTTCCTGCTTTCAAGGCTCTCCCTCCTTCAGAGATCTTCCCACATTCATGGCCCAACCCAGCCACCACCAATTCTCTCTCTTTTCCTGGACTGGACACCAGAGCAGCAGCCAGGAGCTCGCTGGCTTTGATTCATCATCCTCTAGGAAAAAAGCTGCCGATCCTGCTGGTGATGCTTCCTCTTGACCATCTGGCCCAGCACAAAGACTTGGTGTTCATCTCCACCCCTGTCTCGAGGGGAAAGGCCACTTCTGAGGCCCACTGTCCCTGCAGGGCACTGCTGAACATGGAATGTGGGAAGTGGAGCTGTGAGAAAAAACCCAGCCATGGGAGCATGGGAACACATTCCCATCCCACCATCTTTGTGCCACCAGGCAACGCTCAAGTTTGGTGTGTGTTAAGAATCAAAACCTGATGGTTTCCCCCAGGACTCAGGCTCCTGAATGATGTAAGCATTTGTTGTCTCTCTCCTTAAATAACTACAGAGCAGAGCCAAATGGGTTTTCTCTCCAACAGATGGGCTGCTGACAGGTGCTGCTAGAGGCTGAGAGATGGGAAATCAAGGATGCCCTGATATGGTCTGTCACTAGCTTGAAGAGAATAAGAAGCAGGTGAGGTCTGATCCACATTACTCAGATGCTGTAGAAGTATAAAACCACAATATTATTAAGTTAGGAAAAAATTATTACCTTGTCTTAAAAGCAGGGGAATGGAATATGTCCTAAAGATGGAAGACTGGGATATGTCCCTTGGGACAAGGAGGATCTGCTTCCATAACACAGGTCCCAGAATAAGCAGGGTTCTGTCAGAACGGCATTGTGTAAAATAACAGAAAACAAAAGCTTTTCTTTATCCCTAAATAAGTAATTTCTGTGTTTCCTTTGTGGTTCACTCTTAAAGGCTTGCTGAATCCAAGGAGGATGTGGTCACACTCATTGGAAACTCCAGACACTACAATATAAAAACACAAATCTGCATTAAACCCGCATTTTAAATGAGTTAAATCTCATGTGCTTTCACTCTATTTTTCTCACAGGGTGATGGCAGACTGCTGCAGTTTTCATGTCCCTTGGAGAGCATTTGCCAAGTTCCTCAGAAATCTCTCCTTGATTTTTTTGACAGGATACAGTCTTTTGTTATTTACTGATGTCACTGTAGCCTAGGAGAGAAATCAACAGAGTCATGAATTATAGACTATGCTTGTAGGACATTTCACTCTGTTTGATTTAGTGTGAACAAATTCCAGATAATTAGAGATGAGTTCAAGTTACAACACTTCACTTCTGTCTTCTGAGTTGCCCTAAGTGATGAGGAGTGTCTGGGTTGAGTATTTTCACAGGGGTCATTGAGAAGGTGAGATCCTTCTGTGTGTAGGTGTCAGTTTTGAGGAACCCCAGTATTACAGCAATGCAGCTGTGTCTCCACTCAGGAAGCACATTGGACTTTGAAAAAAACCTCCTTAGAATCCTCAAGGTGAAAGCATCACATGGTGTTGTGTGGGTTTTCTTCAGCTTTAACTGTGGCATCCTTCAAGTGTCCTTCACCTGCAGGTCATTTCCATCCCAGCCACCATCTCCTGCTGCTGAGCACTTGAGGGATAAGGAAAGAAGCATCTTGGCCTGGGTTTTTGAGATCTGGGACTGCTTGGACATAAAGTGTGCCATCTCTGCCAAGCTTTCCACCAGCATCCTCATTTTGTGTGTAGAAAAGCAACTCCAGCCTTCCACTCAAATTAAACAAAACCCAAAACAACCAAAAAATGAAAGAGGTATGAGAAGAGGCCAGAGTCTTGCTTTCTCCTTGAACAACAAAACCCTTGCCTCAAAGCAAAACCAAAGTCACTTCATCATGGTTTTGGAAGATGATGTACAGTGCTGTGGTACAACAGAGAGGGGAGGATGTCACACAGCCACCCCGGGGCACAATTAGAAGAGTTAACTGGACTTTTTCATCTGAATGCTCCATTTATTATAAATAACCACTATTTTAATCATAACTCACTGCCTGCTGGAAGTCCTTCAGTAATGCCATTGTCATCTGTGGGCACTGGAGTCTGGGGAGGAGAAGGATGTGTTGGTTATTTGATGGACCCTTTCACGAGGGCTACGTTCAGTTCTTCTCCATGTGCACAAAACACCACAATTTGGAGAGTCTGCGTGGTCTTTGGGAAGGTCCTCTTCATACACCCAACTACAGCACCAAACACACTCCTTAAGATAGTCAAGGCATAAGTGATGTACTGCTGCCTACCCTTGGAGTTTATAGGTCCTACTGCTGGTTAAAAATCTGAAAAGATTTGGCCAATATGTGGACATTGAGCCTGAAGGATGCCTCAGCTTGGGTTTTGAAGGTTTAGCTCATGATTTTTAACTCCAGGACATCACAGGGGCAAATACTTGGTTTGCTTGCAGTCTAATGAACCCCATGTTTTCCAGTCAAGCACTTGACCCAGAGAACCAGGCCAATAACTGCGTGACTCACAAGGAAAAATCAGCAACAAGAACAATAAAAATTCTTGGAAACATGAACGGATTCCATTACCCTGTAAAACACCACAATGGCACAGTCAGTTATGGAGCAGCTCTTTTACCACCTGGGAGGAAAGGAGGCATGGACCCTCTTTGGATGTGAAAGTAAAACACTGCTTATTTCCATCTCTTCAGGATGAGTGGGACAAAAAAGGCATCAAGAAACTAAAACCAGAGAAGGAACAGAATGAATATTTAAGGAAAAAAATGGCAGCATCTGGCAAAATATTTTATCTTTATATCCTTATTTTGGGTAATGGTTATTCACCACCTGAATGGTTCTGGTGGTTGTGACTCCTCTCAGGAGGTAAATCACAGAGTCACAGGGTGGTTTGGGTTGGGAGGGACCATAAAGATCATTCAGTTCCAACTCCCCCATTTATAAGAAGCTCAGCTGTACTGCACATGTGATGGGCTGAATGGACAACTCAGTCCCTGGGGTAGTGTCTGGTGACAGGTGGCTTTGATGAGACTTAGAGGAAAGCCACTCATGGTGGAGAGAAGCACTTGGGGTCTCAGCTGGTTCATGTTTTACATGCAGTCATAAAAAAAAATCAAACAATCATTTAGCATGCAAACAGCGGATGGAGGAAGGTTTTTTTAAACCAGAGTCATAGCAGGTCACGGCCAGCACTGATTCCTTGCTGTCATGGTCAGAGGTCCCCTCTGATGCACGGGGGGAACTCTCCTATCCTGTGCTGATGTGACCTGGAAATCCCTGTGGTCTTGGAGTTCCCCTGGCTCCAGGCCCATGCAGGGGGGTGAAGGCACTGATTGCTGTTCAACATCCTGTCCCACCAGAGACTGGATGGAAAATATTGATTTCCTTTCAGAGGAGGCACATTCAGAGATGCATTTATTGACGGCTTGTTTCTCCTTGGAGGCAAAGGGAATGCAAAGACAAAGCCCTGTCATGTTGAGGGCTCCAGGCATGGAGCAGGAAGATAACACTGATACAAGGCTCTATAACATGCAAGATCTTGGTTTCCTACACCAAACCACAATGCAGACTCCTGGCTCCTTTGTCAGCCACCATAGAGCCAACAAATATTAAGTGCTGTCTCCACCAAGGTACTGACAGTCCCAAGGTGACATGTCTTGCTGCTCCTTCTACAAAAATGTCACATCCTCTCTGGGGGTGTTTTCAAGCTAAGGTGCCCTTTCAGACATGAGCTTCATGGCTGGGAAGAAACCCCCTGGGATCAGATGCAGAGGCAGAAGAAAACATGACTAAGGAGGCATGAGGTGTTTGACCTGGTGGCAGCAGGAATTGGCTCAGATTTGTTTGGCTCGTGGGTATTCACTGGTGCTGTTGGAAGTGGGCTGTAAGAGCACCACCAGCCCCTGAGGTGCCACATTTTTCTGCACATGCATGCAGAGACTGCCCTTTTGAAGGAAGTTTTTAATCTTCCCCATTTTTGCTTTGAGTGATGGAGCAGTGAAACACCTGTTCTGCAGCACCTAGAGAGGAAGTCCAAAGACCTGGGTCCTCAGAGAATAACCCACACACACTCACTTGAAGGACAGAGACTCCTCTCCAGAATTTCACAGCCACTTGGGAACTTGGGAACCTTGAGGTTGAAAGCCCCTCCATGGCACGTACCTGGAGGAGCACTTAATCTTCTCTGGCTGTGAGAATTTGTCTTAACTAAAGATTTTCAATTAGAAGTCAAGACTGAATTGCTGCAAAGTGCCAGAGACAAGAGTCATTAATACTGGAATGCAAGTTTTAAATAATTTTTAATATGCTCTGCAAGACATCCATAAAAGGCCCTTAATCAATACGTGCTTCAATTCCTTGCATTAGGGTTTGAGGAATTTAAATTCATGGCAGGGGAAGAGTTGAGAAATCATAATGAATTTCCATGAGAGCTCTTACACAGCCAGACCTGGGAGATCATCAGGGTCTAAGCTGTTGAGAGGGAGTGACCAAATGAATCAGACTTTTTTGGTGGTCTCAGTCCCTGGAGAATGGGTGTTGTAGCTTGTCATTGATTTGGAAGCAAATTTTTGAGTCCCTGTTGGTGACAGCAGCTGTGATTTTGCTTGGCCATTTCAACCAGTATCAAATATTCACTGGCACTACTGGCAATTTAAGGATTACCTGACTGTCCCCTGGTGAGGAGAGCAGAGAGGATGAGGACGGGCTGAGCTGTAGTCATCAGAGCTGCAAGGGACCCCAAATCTTCCTGTGCAGCATTCCCATGCCCTCACAGATTTGATATCTCTCTTCCTGCACACGTGCAGGGTTAGTTTTGTGGTTGGTGCACAAGCAAAGCAAGCTGATACTCCTGCTTCCCACTGCCATCATCTCACAGCAGGAGCATGGAGAGGCATGAGCTTTCCCAAGGTGAGGAGGAACAAGACAATCCAACCCATCCAAGAAGACACTGTGGCAATGCAGGTTTGAAGCTAAGCTTGTGCTTAAGCATTTGGCTGGATTGGTGCCAGAGGTGCAGAAAAGAAATTTCCAGTAAGGAGAAACCTCTAGGAAGAACCAAACCCTAGAGGAAGCTCAGGGTGAGGTTTGTGCTTCCTATTTCAGTCTAAAAAAAGCCATGTCCCAGGAGGGGGTGAGTTTCAGTAACATCCAGAGTGTCTCCCACACACACACTCCAAATATTCCAATTCTTCGTATCCAGGACAGGGGTGATGACAAGTAAAGCACATGGAACCTCCACATGCAGATGGACCCTCAGAACATCCTTCCCTGCAGGTAGCCCAGGGGCAGAGCAGCATCACCCTTGGAACGGCTCATGGGAGGAGGGACACATCGAAAGGAGCAGAGGTGGTTGTTGCAGCCAGCTTGACCCCCAGAGATGACAACAGGGCCTAGGGATTTATCCCGTGGTTATCTGCATGCTCTGTGCCATGGGTTTGGGTGAGGGCCAGGTATTTCTCTCACCATTTTTCCTTGGGGAAAGGCAGGAGCTGGGGGCTGTGCCCTAGGAGCAGGCTGGATGCAGCCACACTGTTTCAAAGGCTGAAAAAATGCAGTCCTGTAGAGGAAAGCCAGGTGAAGGTATTTACTAGACTGCCTCAGGCCCTGCTTATTTTACTGCCAGCCTAAAAATCCCCCAGTGCTGGGAAATCAGCTTGGACCTGTGTGCACATTGCTGGAGCTCAGCCTGCATTCGGAGGGTGCATCTGTCTGATTTTGCAACCCTGACACTTGAAATGAGCTAGGGAAAAGCAGGCAGCCCTTTGGAGAGGGATGGGGGAAAATAAAAAAGGAAAGAAAAACAGAAGGAAACCAAAAGCGCGGGCGGGAGGGAAGGGAAAGGCAGGATTTTGTCTCGGGAAGGCGTCGGAGCCTCTAAGGACTGTCCCCGCCGTCGCCCCGCATTGCAAAAGAGCCTTTGGCTCGGGCTCGGGCTCCCCTCGGTTTTCCAAGGGATGCCGGCACGGAACGCCTGTGCCGGGCGCTGCTCGCAGAGCGCAGCGGGGATGCCGGGGAGCCGGGAGGCCCCGCGCCGGGGCGGGAGGCGGCGGCAGCGGGAGCGGAGCGGGGCCGCCTGCCACCTAGTGGCACCGGGACCCGGCCCCCTCCCTGCCCCGGCCGAGGGAACCCCCCGAACACAGCCCAGACCCCTCCGACACCCTCCGCCCACCGCCATCCCTCTGCATGCGCGGGAATCGCCTTCGGGTTTGGGGGGTTCCGAGGGGATTCTGCCAGAGGGGCTGGAGCATCTGCCAGGAAAATGCGCCGAGACGTAAATGCGGTGGAGCGTGAACGTGTTTGCGAACTGAGGAGCCGCGCCGATCCCAGTAGCCATGGACTCCTGCCTGTGGCTCTCTCCCCCTCCCCTTCCTGCTCCTTTTCCCTTCCTTACTCCTCTGCGAAGGGTTTCTCCTCCTTTCCCTCCGTTAAAAGAAATACCCTGTGGCAGGAGCAGGGCTCTCCCCTGCCCTCCATCCCTTCACATTCACTGCAGGCTCCCTCCTGCCTCCCATTTTGTGGTCTCGTTGCTCCCCCACTGCTGCTGGTCCCCATGCAGAGCGGTGGGAGACACAGCCACGTTTCCTCTCTTCCTTCTCGTATGTCTTTAACACCCCCCAGATCTTTCAGGGATGCTGACACCGCTCTGTTTCTGCACCCAGAAGTTTGCAAGCTGAAAGGGGAGGGGAGGTTCAGCGCGAAGCCTGAACGCCCCCTTCCTTTGTATCTCCCTGCAAATTCCATCACGCAGTAAATCTCCCTGTTGTGCTGGGAGCTCCCCCTTACTTTGGGGGTGACAGTGTCCCATTTCATACCCGGGGAAGGAAATGGAGATGGCTTTTCAAAGCCCACCCCAGAAGGGAATGGAGTAATGCACTTCCTAGATCTCATCCTGCCCCTTGGGGTCCTTTTGAGAGGTACAGAGCAGAAAAGTAACATGGATGTATTCAAACAGCCCCCACCAGGATGCTTATCAGGTGCAAAGAGGTGCAGAGCTGAAATCAGATGTAAAAGGAGGGGGAAAGCTGGGCCCTGGGAGGGAAAAAGGGAGGGAAAGCTGGGCAGTTATTCGATGTCAGCCAAGGGCGATGGTGTGCCCAGGAGCAGCAGTGGTTCAGCCACACAAGGGGTGTCAAAGATGATGCCAGCAGTGGCTCCTCTTGGCAAACCAGCACCAGACACAGAGATCATCTCTGGTGGAGTGGATCAGAGCAGTCTGGCACCCCAAGACCCGGGGGAAGATGACACAGGCACACTGTGGTGGGTTTGTGCCCTGCATTGGCAGAGGGTGCACAGAGTCCTTCCCACTGAAATCAGCGTGGAGATGAGGTCCAACCAACACCAGCTGTGACCCAGTTCTGGGGGGGCAGTTTGCTCATGGTCTCTCGTGTCAGTTGTGGCTGGGTGCAAAACCCTGCCTGATTTTCCTGCCATCCTGCACAACCTATCAAGGATTCAGCAGTGTTCCTTGGATCTGAGGACTCCAAATCAACACTCTTCATCTTCAGCAGTACCATCACTAAAGGGCCATTTGGGGTTTCCCTGTGGTCTCCCCACTCAGCCACCTCTAAACTTGCTCCAAAAATGTGTTCACCCTCATTTTCCTTCCTTTTTTTCTTTTTCTTCTTTTATTGCGTTGTTCTTTTATCTAAAAAAAAAACAAAAAACAAACCAACAAACCAAAACAAACCAACTTTAGAAGTTCAAGATGACTGTATAGCCCAAACCTTCTGCTAGCTTAGGGCCTGGGCAGTCAAATACATCATGAAGGATTTATTCACAAGGACAGGTCTTGCTCCATAGATGCTCTCAGCCAGATGCTTCTTAAAGTCCTTTGTGTGAAGTGCTGTGTCCACAGTTAGTTGGGAATGGGCAGGGAGGAGGTCTTTTTGGCCTCTGTGTTGAGGTTGCCCCATACCAGCTGGTGACAGTGCTGGGAACTGGTCCCAGGCATGTTTTTTTTCCAAGAAGAGGCGTTGCTGGGGTCAGCACCCTGTGCAAGGCAGGATTTTATGCAGGGGAAAAGGCTCAAGGCACCATTCTGGCCCATCTCCATCCTGCAGTGTGCTGCCCTGGGGACCAAGCCTCTGCCACTGAGGAGGGGTGGAAACCTTCTAGGAGGAGCAAAAAAAGATTTTTGACAAATGTTGCTGCTTGGTACAGGTACCTTCAAGTGTAGCATAGGAGAACAGAGCTGCCCCTGACCACTGGGGTTTCCTGTCTCCCAGGGTTCTGGCCATGTTTCCTCTACCATCCCAGCTGGCTGGGATTCCTCATTCCTGCACATGAGCCAGTTTCTTCTGAGGCTGATTCCACAATCTTCATGTTTTAGCTCCATGACAAGCTAGAAGGGGACTGCAGAGCCAGTCCTTACACTTTTATCAGCACAGGATTAATTAAAAAAGAATTCAGAAATAGAAAACAGCTCAGCATTAACCTCATGCTAGAGCAATTTCCAAGCAGGTACTCCAGCGAAATAAAAACAGCAATTTGCAGCTAAATAAAAATAACAGTTAAGCATTTGAAACACAAATGCACCATTCAGGAGCAGCAGATAAATATTCAGACACGTTCATTAGGAGGTTGAGGCTGTCTCTCAAATAAACAGACAGGTACAAAATAGCAGCCTGAATACTCCAATTACGCCAACATTGCATCAGTGCCGATGCTCCCGGCTCCGGGAGTGGGAGGGGGAGAAGGGGAGAGGGAGAGGAGGAAGGCAGTGGGGAAAGCGTGTGTGGGAAATGTTTTTGGTTTTTTGTTTCTTTTTTTATTTTTTTTTTATTTGCCTTAAATTTTGTTTTATGTAACCGGTGTTTGGATTCTCTTCCAGGGAGGGTTTAACTCCCGGGGATGGGAAGTTCTCCTGTGGCACCGTGTTCGTCACGGCTCCTCTGCCTGCCGTGGGCTTGCTTGGCCTGGCTCCCAGGGAAGACCCCCCACACTGGGGAAAGCAGGACTTGGCCTCCTGCCCGCGGCCCTAAACCCACCCTGCACAGCCCCGGGCAGCGAGGGACGGCCGCGGATCAGCGCAAAGCAAAACAGCACCGAGCCCAAAAGCTACAAAGCCTTTGGAGCTCGAGTCCTGCAGCTGATTGAAATAAAAACACCTCGCCCTCAGCCCCCCGCGATCCGCCTTTGCCCCTGCGAGTCCCTGCCCCAAGGCTGGGGGCACACGCCGGGATGTGGCTCTGGGACAAGGGGACACTGAGCACAGAGGGCGGGGGTGGGTGGTGCAGAGTCCTGGTGTGGGGCCGCGGGGATGCTCAGGGACAGTGGGGTGTCCACAACCCTGAGGAGAGCCACACTTCTGGGGGTGTCATGTGTCACCTGAGGGGGAGCAGGTACCACCCTGCCCCATGCACCCCACGGGAGGTGCAGTACTCCCACCACACACAAACCCTGCTGCTGGGCTGAGGGCGTGCTCAGGGACAGTGGGGTGCCCCCAATCCCAAGGACAGCCACACTTTGGGGGTGACGTGTGTCACCTGGGGGAGCGGGGCAGCCGTCACCCTGCCCCACGCACAACTCGGGAGGGTTTAGCAATTCCCACCATACAGGAACTCTTGTGTGGGCCGGAGGGGCTGCCCAGGGGTGTCCCCCCGCCCTGGGGACAGCAGCACTTTGGGGGCGCCCTGTGTCCCCCGTAGAGGGGGTGGTGACAGGTGCCGCCTTTCCGCGCTCCCGCCGCGCGGGGGCGCAGCGCTCCCCTCACGGGGGGCGCGGGAGCGCGCACCGGCGGCGCCGCGCGCGCGCGCCCCCTGTGCCGAATCTGCGGGCGCTGCCCAGTGCGGAAAGTGCCGCGCCTCACCCACGCCGCGCTTTACCCCGGCCGCGATTTCATCATGCGGGGGGCGGGCGCCTCTCCGCCCGCTCCTCCTCCCCCTCCTCCTCATGCCGCTTCCCCGTAGCGTCCTGCCCGCCCTGCTGCGCTGCCTCGCCCGCCCGCTCCGCTCCGCCGCCCCCCCCGCCATGGACGGCCCTCAGGCCGAGGCGCTGCTGGCGCCGCTCCGGAACGCGGTGCGGCAGCAGGTAACGCGCCCCGGCCCGCGCCCCGCCGGAGGGGCACGGGGGTGTCGCCCGGGGGTCGGGCGGGCTGTGGGAGGTGCCCCCGGCTCCCCCCGGGGGTTGCCCGCCCTGCGGAGGGGTCTTGGCGCATCCCTCGGGCGCTGCGGCGGCTGCTGGAGGGGCCCCCCTGGGTGTCCCCGGGGTCCCTGCCCAGCGCTGGTCCACGGGTGCGGGGTGGCCTCTCGGACACAGGCGGTGCGGGAGGGTATCGCGTGTGGGTTTCCCCCCATGGCTCTTTGCCTTCTGGAGCTGCCTGGCAGGGCTGGATCTGTGCGTCAGGCTACCTGGGTGTCCCCTCCTGGGCTGGCTGTGCCCGGGCTGGCGCTCCCTGTGCCCTGCCTTAGGGCCCCTCGTGTCTCCAGTGTAAAACAGCTCCCTCGTCCCTTTGGGGTCACGCGGTGATGCCCCCTTAGAGCTGAGTTTGTGCCGCCTTTCGGAGGTAAATGACGTTCTTTGGAGTTGCATATTTGCCTGATGCAGTAAGGGATGGTAATTCCTTTGCGTATTTTCCATTTCATCATTCTGATTAATCTAGATGGGTGATGTGTCCTTTTAGCTGGGGCTGCATCGCATTCTCTTCCCATCTCCCTCCTTTCACCTTTATCATCCTTCTTACCTGAGAAGGATTTGGTCGTCTTTTCGTTTCCTAAATAAATCTTGGCGCTCTGGCTGTGTACGGTAATTGATCTTGTGGAGTTGCTTTTCCTCTCTTCACCACCTGCCAGACCTGTGCCTGTGTGTCCCCCATGTGCCTCCTTTAAGTGGCTGAATCCATATTATTCTCCTTTGCTGCACACAGAGCTATGCGTGTGTCCCTTGTATTCGCAGATTTGTGCGTGTGTTTCCCCATTAAATGAGTGGATTTATGGCCCTCTAATTACGCCAGCACTTCAGTGAGTTTTTATTATGAATCACTGTACAGCATAATGCCTTGGCAAGAGGGCTGCTTGTAAATAAAGTGATGATCTCTAGAACCAGCCAATTTATTTAGTTTAAAATCCTGGATGCTGTCATTTGCCTGTGAGTACCAACACAGCCCTTCTTTTCAGGGGTTGAAACTGGAGTGTGAGGCACCAAGGGAAAAAAAATGTCCAGCTGGGGCCACACATATTGTGTTGTACAACTGGCTGTAGTAATTCCCAGAGATATTTGCACAGGAGGAAAGGGAGGGGATAACAAAGACCGGGGTGGTTGATGCCTCTGGATGCAGGAGTCTGTATCTGGCAGCTCCAGGAGAAGTGGTATAATTAAACCTAAGGGACTCAGCCTATGGAGAGGGAGCAGCCTATCTTCCTGCAGCAGTGCCTGATGCAATAAGCTGCCGTGATCCAGGGGTGGATCCCTCCCTGCTTTGCTGGTCTGTGGGACAAAGCTGCAGCAAAATTTGCCACATCGAGTGCTGCTGTGCACTCCTCTTGGGCAGGGCTCGAGATCGGCGCTTTAATTAGACTGAGTCCTGTCAGCAGGCGTAATTATTTGCTTCAGTTGTGTTTGTTTTTTTCTTTTTTCCTTCTCCTTGCGTATGTCTGAGCACTCTTACTTATAGGTCAAGACAAAGAGTTGCTGTATGCTGCTTTTGGATGCTCAGCCGTGAGCAGGGTGAGGGCTCTGTTGAGTCAGCAGGAGCTGCTTTGCTGCTGCCTTGATGTTTTTCCACTGCTGACCCCCCTGGCTCAACAAAGGCAATTTAGACTTACTACTTTAAAGAAAAAAACACCAGATCAGATCCCTCCCTCTGCCACGTTACCCAGGAATGGCAGTTGCAGTCCTCAGCCCCAGAGTGAAACTTTCACGTTTTGGTTTAAGTAGTTAACAGGAAGGAAACAGCAGATTTGTTCTGTTTGTGTAGCTTATGGGGTTCATCCTGGCAGGATTCTTAGTTTTCCTTCTTCTCCTTGTATGTGTTTCAATGCAGTCTTTGGAGACTTCCTCTTATTAATAAAATGAGCCTTTGAACCCCTCAGTCTCTAGAGCACTATCATCTTTTCTAATCTGATTACAGAATGGCAATCTGTGTATTCTCTTCTCTTTGCTTTTTCAGTTACCTGTAATGTTTATGTCAGGAAAGTTCAGAATTTAGGAAAAAAAGCTGGTGTTGTGGAAGTGTTGTAATCTGTGTGGATTGTGGGGGCTTTTTCCCTTTTTTTTTTTTTTTTTTTCCCCCCTCAAGATATTCAAGGTGTAAGAAAAACGCTGAACTTGGAGCATCCCATTTTTAGAACATCCCACTTGGGATGGCTTTGACATCTCCGTGCTTTTTCCTCCAGCACCTTTGTCCTTCTCAGTAATTCAAGCTAGATCTTGGTTTTGGTGAAGAGGAGTGGACTCAAAGGAAGACTTTTAGTTAATTTATCTCCAGGATAAAAGATGGGCTTGACAGCTGAGGATCATGTTCATAAAAGAACCCTTTTGAGTATGTAGGGATTGAGCACTTCCCTGGGCTGAAAGGGGAGAATCATCCCCACAGGGCATTGAGACCTTTGTGGACTCAGATCAAAACCTCCTGTAAGCCCACTGCAGGGTTTTGCTGCTCTGAAATATTTAGGCTTTGGGGTTTTTTTAAGGGTATTTTTATTTTATTTATTTTTTTTTGTTGACTTTGTTCTATCTCAAAGTTACTGAAGAGGTTTTAAAAATAATAACAATTTTCACTCAAAATGCAGCGTTTTCTTTGCTTAGATGTTGGGCTGCAAATATCTGTCTTCTGTGAGACTTTAGTCTGAAAATTTATGTCCTTACTGGCCAGTTTTGATCAGGGAGAACAGAGGAAAAGAAGTGAAATGGCCAGAAGCTGTGAAGAAAAGGGAAGGAGTGGAAGGAAGACAAGCCTTGTAGAAGGAGAAGGAGGGCATAAAGCCTGTGTTCACCACCTGAGAATCCACTTAGTGCATCCTCAAAGGCAGAAACCAGGAATTTGTGGAGATGTGATGTACATAGAGGAATATAATTACACATGGAGATTGAATAGCAGGTCTGTGATTTAACAGTTTTGTGGGGTGGTTGAATTTCCCTAATGAAGTCTACTCTGCTATCTCTTAAAAGTGTGTTTCTCACTTGCAGCATCTGGAGACCTGTGTGCAGGCTGGACAAAAATTTCCTTTTGGATTGCCAGGGGGGCTGGAAGAAGGAGAGGTCTCATCTGTGGCAAAGAATGAATCTGTAATGTTCTTTTTTCCCTAGGGAGAGCTGGTGAGGAAGCTGAAGGAAGAGAAGGCTCCCCAGGTGGACATAGACAGAGCTGTAGCAGAGCTCAAAGCTCGGAAGAGGGTCCTAGAAGCAAAGGTGAGTCTGGAAATTAAATTCTGAGCTCCACAGTTTTGTCTGAAAAGCCTTGAAATCTCTTCTTAATTCTTTATTGCAGGTGTGGTCTAAACAGTCCTAGACTGAATCGCTTCTGAAGTAGTTTTTACAGGTTTCCAACTAGAGGCAATTTCGTTCTTTACCTGTTACACTGATTTCTGTTAGCATTAAATCAGTGTGGAAATAAGTACATATGAGTTCAGGTTGCCCAATAATCAAAGCTGAAATTGAGTGTATATTCAGTAATCCTTGTTTGCTATATAGATTTTTTGTGTGCAGAGTGAGAGCACATACTGTTCACTGTGGTGAATTTTCATATTCTTTGTGCATTGAAATTCCCTGACTGTCATAGAATGTGTTTATTTCGAAACCACCCATTTGGCTACAGTAACAAAGTTTTTGTAGATGTTTCAAATAACCTGTAGTTCTTCTCAGCCTCAGAGGTGTAATTGTGTCTCCTCCTTTAAATGCAGCCATGCTCCAAAAGGTCTTTGTGCAAATTAAATGATTGAAGTTTGTTTTCTTTAGGTCAATAAAGAAGTAAAATACACTTTCTTATCATATGAGCTTCCCTCTCCTTCCCAGACTGAAACAACAAAAAGAAACTCCTGAAGAATTAAAAAAGTCAGTTGTGCACATTCACACAGTTTCTTTCTAATTTCTCTTTCATGTAAACATGATTGTAGTTGTGCCTGGGTGGTGCTCTTAAAAATAAATGAATTAATGAGTAAATACACTTAGAGCACTTCTTACAGCTGCCTGACTGTGAGAATGTGAGTTCACCTGAACTGAAATCCATTGACCCTGTTTGTCCTACAGAGTCACGTGGGATGAACAGGTGCTGCTCTCTGCCAGCTCTGGCCTTGTGGCTGCCTGTTTACATACATTGAACCCAAGAAAATATCATTTTTATTGAGTATTCAGCATAGGGACTGGGCTTTGAAACCTCCTTGATAACTAGGTCATCCTGGAGGAAATACTATGGAGATATTTTCCCAGTTTTGGGTACCAACCCTCAGAAGCTTGAGGGGGTTGTCAGCAGGCAGGTGAGGGGTCCTGGAGTTCCAGTGGGTGTCAGCAGACGGGTGAGGAGTTCTGGTATCCCTGTGGATGTCAGCAGGCAGATGAGGGGTCCTGGTGTCTCTGTGGATGTCAACAGGCAGGTGAGGGCTCCTGGACTCCCTGTGGGGGTCAGCAGGCAG
Organism: Nicator chloris; assembly: GCA_013400495.1. NCBI lineage: Eukaryota > Metazoa > Chordata > Aves > Passeriformes > Pycnonotidae > Nicator > Nicator chloris. Next base: position 187,733 of record WAAE01006801.1, read on the forward strand.
GTGAGGGCTCGTGGAGTCCCTGTGGGTGTCAGCAGGCAGATGAGGGGTCCTGGTGTCTCTGTGGATGTCAACAGGCAGGTGAGGGCTCCTGGAGTCCCTGTGGGTGTCAGTAGGCAGGTTTGGAGTTCTGGTATCCCTGTGAGCCCCACCTCTGTGAGGTGCCTGCAGGATGCAGTGGGGAGGTGTCTCAGCACTTACACAATTTGTGTGGGCTGTCAGTGCAAGGGTGACCTTGCAAACGCAGCATCTGCCCTTGGGAGTGCAGCACTCCAGTACTGGGAGTGTTTCTCTCCTGCTGCTGTTCCCAGCAAGGATCACAGTCCCTTCCACCTTTTGGGGAAGGCAGCAGTGGTGGTTTTCAAGCCCTGTGGTTCCTACTTGAAGGTGTCAGAGCAGCTCTGAATTTGAAGCTTTGAGCAGGGTGGAGCAGTTGAGTACACAGAGTACAGTGCTTTTAAAATTGGACCATGTTTATTTGTTTTTATAGATGATAAAAAAGGGGAAGTTTGAAATAAATGGACACACAATACTTTTTGTTATCCAAAGGCTTTTTCAAAGTGGTAGTCTGAGACACCTAGGAGGATCTGAATGTATTGAACTTCTGGGCTTAACTGTGCCTTAATTATCAAAACAGCTTCCTTGAAGGAAATCTTTGAAGTCTGTTGACCTCACTGATGGATTAGATTGCAAAAATCACCAGTTTTCAGATAAAATAGTGAGTCTGCTCTTAAACATTTTCAGAGTGTCTTGTCATTATGGTACTTCCAAGTTTTCTTAGTGCAGACTTAAATTTTACAAATACATTTTCCTTGCACAAATAGCTAAAATAATCCCTTTGGCACCGAGCATGAGGGATGATGCTGCTTGTAATTTTCATAGTCAAAATTCTTTCATGTGAGGAACACCTTACTGAAAGGTTTATATATGCCAAGAGTTAGATTTATGCAGTCTGAGATGATCACTTGAAGCTCTTCTCATAGTCAGGAGAGGGAAGAAGGTCAGAATTGCTTTGGAAATTGGCATTTTTTTTGCAGTGATCGTCAAGGAAGCTGAGGATAACTCGCTCAGGGAAAGTTAGGTCATGAGTCCACCTCAAGTGTCTGAAATGCTGCATTCAGACAAGGATGTTCATAATTGAGCACTTGAATCTCAGTGGGAAGATTCCTTTTTGGAAAATGAGGATGTTGACAGGATACTTTTTCTTCAAAGTGGTCTTTGCAGTGGTGAGTGAAGAGGATTTCTCCTCCTGCCAGAATCAGGAGCTATTAACTGGTGTTGTTTTGCCTGACTTACAGGAGCTGGCCTTACAGCCCAAAGATGACATTGTGGACAGAGTTAAGATGGAAGACACTCTCAAAAGGAGGTTTTTCTATGACCAAGCCTTTTCTATTTATGGAGGTATGGGTTTGAAGAAATGTATATTTTAATCCCTTTAGGCTAATGTTTCTACCTGGGTGAAATGCTGCACTCTAGCAATATTATGTTAATGTAGCATACAAGATTTTTTTTTTTTTTTAAGTTTGCTTTAAACTTTCCTGCTTGAGTCTGTCAGCCTGTCAAAAATTCCCCCTTCCTGAAGTGTTTGGGTTGGGATGGGGCTCAATTTTTGTCTTGTGGTCTCTGAATGGGAATCATTGGACTTTAGGATGCATGTCCTGAGCATTACATTGATAGAAGATGACTTCTTGCTGAGGGTAGTGTGTTTGGGGCTTAAGAAGATCATCAGCTTATTTATAACCATTCATCTCTACCTGAACTTCTCTTGGCAAATTAATCACAGAATATTCTGAGCTGGAAGGGACCCACAAGGATCATGGAGGGCAGCTCTTAAGTGAATGGCCCTCAAGGGGACCAGTAATGCTCAAACCCACTGTGAACTGTAGAACCTGTTCCCTCAGTGAACTTTGCCAATGAACTTTATGGCCCAGGTGAATAAATGTGGCTGTTAAACCTCTTCAGGTGGCTGATATGAACATTTCAGGAGGCAGCACAGTGCCTCTATGGTTGCTGCTCTTTCACCTTGGATACTAAATTAAACACTCTGAGTTGCTTTACTGGCTTTTTAAAAAATCTTTGCAGCTACACTGGTGATTTGCAGATATGTGTTATTTATTACTGACAATAACACTGCTTCAGCTCATGCATGATCACTTCTTCTGTATTCAGATTCCTCCTTCACACAGATTGCTCCCACAAAACTTTCCACAAACAGAATCCATTGGTGGAGGGAATGTGGTTTTTAGAGTTGTTGGTTGCAGTTTATCGGTTTTAGATTCTGTCATTACCTGACCCCTCAGTGCTCTGCAGCTGAACTATGCTTCATGCTCATAAAATGAGACCAACTGATGGAAATGCTGAGAAGGGAAGACATCTCCTCCAAACAGTGCAGCTTTGTACAATCTCACGCTTCTTTTTTACCTTTGCCTCTTCACAGGAGTCAGTGGTCTGTATGACTTTGGGCCTGTTGGGTGTGCTTTGAAGAACAACATCATCCAAGCATGGAGACACCACTTTATTCAGGAAGAGCAAATCCTGGAGATTGACTGCACCATGCTCACGCCTGAGCCAGTTCTAAAGTAAATTTGGGTCTTTTTGGTTTTTTACCTGCAGCATGTAATTTCTGGTCATAGGTGCTTTTCACAGTGTTCTGTAAAATTACCCACAGGGATCTTGAGTCCGGGTCACCCAATTTCATACCATAATTAGGTACCAGTGCACAGGTCAGTGTGAGAAGCTGTTCCAGAAGTCAGGGAAAGCAGTGGCACTCACGTTTGAGAGTTCAAAGCCTCTAGCAGTCCCATTAGGTAAGAAATTGTTGTTATTCCTTTTTCTAAAAGATTAGGAAGACCAGAAGAAGGGCAGAAGCTTTCAGGCAGCTGAGATATAAAATACTGGGAATATCTCCACCTGAATTACTGGTTACTCCTCACTACTGCAGCTATGTGTAGTTTTCATCATGATTCAGTTCCTGAAGGGAATAAGTGTCACCTTTCTGACACATTTAGTATTTAGATGTATTGATACTTCCCATAGATGATATTTTCTGAGGGGTGATGCTGCTTTACATGACTGTAATCTGAAGCAGGACTGAGCCTGAAGTTTTTGAAGGATTTCACTTTGATAAAGATCTGTCCACTGGGATCACAGAGCTGGGGCTGTCTGCTGGCAGCTGTCACATTCCTTGTTTTGTGTCCTCTCTTCTAGGACTTCTGGCCATGTAGACAAGTTTGCTGACTTCATGGTGAAAGATGTGAAAAACGGGGAATGTTTTCGTGCTGATCATCTCTTAAAAGGTTTGATTTTGTTCCAAGCTATGTGGGCCTGGGGATTTCTTGCAGTGGTACAAGCACTGGAAAAGAGAATCTTTCTCAAGGAAAGCCTGCTGGTGTAGCCAGTCTTTCATACTTCTGTTTGCAGCTAATTAATCATACCATACCAAAAATCCCATAGGTTCTGTTAGTGTCTTAAATTAGGTTCAGGAGCTCTGGTGAAAACACTGTTGTGTCCCTTTTTATAAAATCCAGTGTCATCAGGCTACGAAAAATTACTATGTTATCTAAGCCAAGGATTCTCTATATAACAAGATTCCTGTTCTCCACTGCATTCTGGTCTTAGTTTCTTTGAATTTCAGTTGCTTTTTTAAGTACTGAGAAGCAATTATTGATGCTGTGAGGAGTCAGAGTATGTTTATCCTATGAGAGGTCACTTACGTGGCAGTGGATGACTTTCATGTGCACCTTAGAAATAGACCTCAGGCATTTCTTTTGATTTGCAAAATCCTCACACTTCTTCCTGGTTATTCAAATTTGTTTGGAAAAACAAACCAAGAAAGTCACATGAAGGAATCTCAGAAATAAGAAGCCTGTTTGAAAACTTTCTGATGTACAGCTCCACTGTGAATGGAAGGATTGTTCCACTCTGCTTAAGTGAGTTATGCTCTCTGTTTTTTGAGCCTTTTACTTGAAATTCAAGTATGCAGGACAATCTATATTGCCATTAAAGCAGTTTTCATTATATTCATTAAGAAATTTTTTTTTGTCAGAAAAAAAACACCTCAAAAGAAGCCCATCCAACCTCTGCCTTCTTTGCTGAGCCTCATCAACAAGCCAGCCCCTCCCTGTGAAAAGCCACCTGCTGTTACTGCCAAACTGAGCTGTTACTGACTAAAAAGTCAAATTGCTTTTTTCAAACAAGGGTGGGAAGTTTTGGCATCACTGTGTGCCTTTGTGTGTCAGGGAGGATGTTGTGCTGTAACATGGAATGCAGTCCAGCCCCACTGTACCAGCTCTGTACCTGCCCCTGTGGATAAAATCAGCCTTGCTGCTTGGGATCAGACATTTAATTTCTAGTCTGTATAATAGAAAGCAAGAAAAGCACTACAAAGCCATTGCTTGGATTTAGAGAATAATATTGGAAAGGAACTAGAGAAGAATGTGTTGTTTTCCCTGTGGCACACCAGTACAGTGAACTGTAGGTCACCACTGCCCTGAGGACATGACTGGAGTTACCCTGGTGGACACTGTCAGGACAAGTTGTGGACATCACTGAACTCATGATGGGGGATCTTCCTGAGCTGTTTTGTACTGGGGTCAGTGATGGAGTTGCAATATTAACTCACGACCAACTTTTCTTACAGCTCACCTGCAGAAACTGATGTCTGACAAGAAGTGCACAGCAGAGAAAAAGGCAGAAATGGAAAATGTTCTAACACAGGTGGGTGCTGCATGGGGAGGTGGCTGCTCCAGGGAGGGCAGTGTGTGATGGAGTCCAGAGGCAGTGGCCCTTTTCTGTTCCTGAAGATGCTCGGAAGTCTTTACCCCAGAGATCCTCTCAAATACTGAAAAATTAATTGTTAATAAATACTCTGAGCTTTCTGGTGAATCACATCTCCCTCACTCTTTTGGAGAGTTACTGCTTTTACATTAATGAATCTCTTGAGTGTTGGGTTGATAGGGCTGAAGCTCAGTCTTGGAGTTGGTCTGCTCTGTTTCACTCATATGCTGGCAAAAAGCTTTTACATTTGTCAGTCCCTTCTGTGGGATTGTCATACAAAGGAACAGAGATGGATCACAAGTTTTGTCAGGGTTTTTTTTGAGCCAGCTTAGCACTGATTTGCTTTGTTCTGAAATTGTCTCAGCTTTGAAGCACTGGAGATTTGTTCTCTGTCTCTGGCACCCCACGAAGATTCTTCCTGTGTTTACCGTGAGAATAGTTGGTGCTCAGGCTAACATTCCTGAACAGCTGTACAAACATTTGCCTTTCTTTTTTTGTTTTTCTTTGTTTTTAATGTTTGTTCTCATGACTTCTAGGATAAATGCTACCAAAGCCATGCATTGAATGAATGTTTCCTTCCAGAAAGAGAAACTTTTTTTGTCAGTGTTTTGCATCACTGAGCAGCTTTCATTAGGTTTTCTACACTGCAACACTGAACTTTGACCATCCTTTAGGGAAATTTCTCTATTAATAGAGTATTTTTATATCCTGTCTTTGGATATTTTTTCCTGATATATGAAAGATCATGACAACTAGAAATGGAGAACAGCTCTGAAAGGGCATCTAATGCATAGCTTGAATATTGTTTTTCAAGCAGCAGAAGAAAGAGAAATGAATGCAAATAAAGCCCTGCAGAAATTTTAGCTTTCTTCTCTCTCATTACTGTATTTTTTTTGCTCCCAACACCGACCTCCCCATGTTTTAGCTGAATCTGTTCAAAAGAATCTGTTCTGCTGGGTGGTGGTGCAGTCCCAATGACTTTTCTTGTGCTTTACACCCACTCTAAAGCTCAGACTTCCTGTGGTATGACTAAATCCTGGACCTGTTACTAAAATGGGTTTGCAAATGTGCAAAGTGTATTCTTCTATCACTGGTTCAAACTTTAGCTTGCTTGAAAATTTAGGTTAGAAGGGAGCATTTTGGGCAGGTGATTCAGAGCTGTGGATCACGCTCAGTAAAAGAGGACATTCATTCCTGTTATCCTGTCTAGTATTTAAAATAATTCTCTTGTGTTTTGATATTAGTTGGACAATTATGGCCAGCAAGAGCTTGCAGATCTCTTTGTGAACTACAATGTGAAGTCCCCTGTCACTGGGAATGACCTGTCCCCTCCCGTTTCTTTCAATCTGATGTTCAAGACCTCCATTGGGCCTGGAGGAAACATGCCTGGGTAGGTGCTAATTTCATCCTGCTCACACTCTCCTTGCTTTAGAGATCATTTGGAATAAAGATGAAATCTCTGGAGTAGCCTTCCCCTGCTTCTCAGTCCCAGCCTCCTGTAGCAGGTCAGCATTCCTTGGAGTCTTGGGGAATTTCAGGAGAAACAAGGGGCTGTTGGAGAATCATGAAAACACTTAAAGCACCCAAAATACAGATCCCAGCTGTGCCCTTGCTGGTTGGAGTAGATTCCATAAAGCCAATTAATGCTGGTCTCCAATTGTTGGTGACTTCATGGCTGTAGAAAACCTACTTCAGGATAACTGTTTGAGGAAGGAGGTGAAATTTTTTCCTCTTCAGTCTATTACTTAATTGTTTCTTGTTGTTCTTATTTGTTTGTTTGTTTGTTTTGGAATAAAAACTCTCAAGGGAAAAACTTTCACCTGCAAGCTTTGTGGCAACTGTGGCATTCTCCCTGCTTTCCCCACCCTTAAATCTTCCTGATTTTTCCTCTTCCCTATCTCCTTTCAGCTATCTGAGGCCAGAAACTGCACAGGGAATATTCCTCAACTTCAAACGCCTGCTGGAGTTTAACCAAGGCAAATTGCCTTTTGCTGCTGCCCAGATTGGAAATTCCTTCAGGAATGAAATCTCACCCCGCTCCGGCCTTATCAGAGTGAGGTACTGCCAACTTCCTCTTTCAGCAGGAGGGCACCTGGGAGCAGGGAGCATCTTCCTTTTGTTCCAGGGTTTGTGCAGGATTGTTTCACTTTAGTGCTTTCTCCCAGAGGAATCCTGATTATGTGCCTGGTGAGTCTCAGGCTTTACAGATGAACTCACAGGTCAGGTTTTAAGTACAGAATTTTAAGATGGGCTTGTGAGTAGTAGAATCTCTGAAATAGTTGTTGTATTAGTTTTTCTCTAATTCAACTCAGTTTCACTGACAGAATTTGGCTTCCGTCATTCTCTAAAAGAATCATGTCAAAGGTAGCTGTGTTCTCTACAGGACTTTGCTTGTTTAATTATGTTCATGCAATTTACTTTGAAACTGAAATGAAAATGTGATTGACCTTGCAGCAATATTTCCTTGTCTCAGTCCTGCAGATTCTGCAGTTCTACAACTTGCTCCAGAGAGGAAGTTGGGAGATAACCTGACTCAGGACCAGTGTTTGTGTCGCAAGATCAGTCAAGCTGGAAAGCTCAGGGTTACTGGAAATTACTTTCAGTTCTATCTTTGGATAAAAGTCATTATTGCCTTTCACTAGGGCTAATCTCTGTATTTAAACTGATCTATCCTAATTGGAAGTCTCTTCCACATAATTTGGAACAAGAGCTCCCGTGCACAGGCAGTACATGTTGTCAACTTGGTAGTTGATTATTTTGTGGTGCCATAAATATCACTGAGAAGCCATGGCATCCTTAGCACAGAGGGAACTCAGGAATTTCCTCAGTCCTCGTGTTCTGTTTGGCTCATCTGGAAACGAGAACTTCTCTCTTTGAAATCATTTTCAGTCAGATATAAATGATATGCTTGTGGCACATTTATTGGAGACTGTTATTATGCAGTCACAGCAAATTACACCCTGATGGCTGTGATTTACAGTTAATGATTACCTAGAGCTTTTTCAAAGGTTCTTGATAATGAGCTAATTCAGTGGAAAGTGATTTCAAGCAAGAAGGCTCAGAATTACTCTCTAAGTAAAGATATATTAAAGACAAGTTCTTAAAACAGAATTCATGCCATTGCTGTGTGCAGCAGTATCATTATCTCCAGGAAACTACCATCTCACCTGGTTGTTTTTGGCACCTCTGACCTGTGTTAAAGCTACTGATTTAATCAGCAGACCCTGTAAGGAACAACTGCTCCTAATATGGGCACCACAGCAGTGTGGAAAAACTGTAGAGAACTTCTGGAAGTACTTCCAAAGGTGGTGTTCTCTGCTCTGAGTCACAGTGGTGTTAACTATGGCCTGGAGAGCTCTAGATGAATTTGTAGAAAGTTTTGTTAGGAATTCGAAGGTGAAACTAAATCCAGTGATGAGACTGGTTCGTGTTCCAGTCTGCCCATTGTCTTGGCTGGGTCTGCACATGATTTTAAATTACTGGCTTACTGTGAGAGGCTGAAGCACAATGGTTTATTAGGGTCCAATGTATGAAACACTTAATGTGTGTTTGTTTGTTTTCACTAGGGAATTCACCATGGCAGAAATTGAGCACTTTGTGGACCCCAGTGAGAAAAACCACCCCAAGTTTCAGAACGTGGCAGATCTCAACATCCTCCTGTACTCGGCCAAGGCGCAGGTCAGCGGGCAGTCTGCGCACGTCATGCGGCTGGGAGACGCCGTCCAGCAGGTAACCTTCCTCCTGCAGGCACACCCAGCCTGCTCCTTGCAATATTGCCCTCAAGGCTAACTTACAAACTGCCTTTTTAAAATTAGGGCTCTGAGTGATGTGTCTGTCCAGTCCTGTGTTGGTCTGAACACACGCGGTGCAGTTGAGATACTCTGAATCCAGGACTGAGGGCATGGATCAGCTCCCTGCACTGGCCTTTCACAGAGTTCGTGTTGTGTTGGTGCCAGCTGGGGTTTACTCCCACATTTATGAGTAGATTCTTTTCAGTGAATCAGTGAGACTGAGATCTGGGCCTGGCCCTTGCTGCCAGAAGAAGTGCAGGTGGCGCTGGGATAGGGGTTGGAAGCTAAACTTCACACTTAGCTAGTGAAGGAATATTAATACAAGCAGTGTCTGGGAATCTCATATTCAGCTGCTGACCCCCATGAGTACCTGGCTTGCATAATTAGATGAATCACTACCTGATTCATCTAATTATCAATGGGTTGATTTACCAACCTCCTCCACCCCATTTCCTCCAACCCCCAAAAGAAAAAAAAAACTGAAAAAACACCAAAACACTGCCTTTAAAAAACATAAACAAAGCAAAAAGTCCCAAAAACAAGAGCCAAAAAAAACCAAGCAAAAAAGAACACCATCCCTCTGTTGTATTGCAGCTGTGAACTGTAGGGTGCAGCTGTTGTAATGCCAGTGACTGCACTGCTGCATACAGTGAGTTATTTACAAGTAGGTGATCCTCAGAGCCAGTGGGTGATGAGTCCTGGAGTGACAGGAACTCACTGTTTTGGTCAGATGGAGATGGTGCCAGTGGCACCAGGTGAATTTGAAGAGATGTAACAGCTTCAGGGGATATAGAACTTAACCACAAGTTCTGTCTGTTACATGTCAGGTTACCTGCAGAAGTTCAACAAATCATGACTTTGCTTCCTTAGGAATTCATATGGGTGTTTTCTTCCTGCTTTTTCTCCCTGCAGGGTGTGATCAATAACTCGGTTCTGGGTTACTTCATCGGCAGAATCTACCTCTTCCTCACAAAGGTCGGCGTATCCCCGGAGAAGCTGCGCTTCCGACAGCACATGGAGAATGAGATGGCTCATTATGCCTGTGACTGCTGGGATGCAGAGTCCAAAACCTCCTATGTAAGTGGGCAAAGTGGAAACAGCAAGGGGAGCCTCTGTCAGATCTGGTTTATTTCTGGCTTTTTAAAGTTAGGGCTGTGAGTCTGATGCATCTGTCCAGCTCCATGTTGGTCTGATCACACATAGTGCAGTTGAGATATCCTGCACCCAGGACCAAGGGGCAGGTCAGCTCTCTGCACAAAGGTGATGAACTGTTCATGCTGCTTTGGTAGTTCCAGGCTCCTTTGCTGGAGCCTGAAGTAGCCTGGGGACACTTCACTGGTCAAATGTCATCTGGAGTTAAAGGGAACTGAGTCCTGGTGCTTTCCAAAGACTGTAATCTCTGTAGCAGCAATGGGGAAGGATTTGTTTTGCTGGAGGTGTTATTCCAGGGCAGATTGCTTCCTGCTTAAATGCTTGCGCTTCCTTTCCCTCTTCCATGCTGTGAGAAATGAGTTCACTCCTGCCAGTTCAGACAGCTGGTGCTGGAAGAAAAATTCCTCAAGGATTTGTTATCATCTTCCTGCTGAGTCATTAAGAGCTTTTTCATTCAAGCCTTGTTGAATGCCTTTTTTTCCCTGATGTATTGTTGGTAGTGTTTAGACTTAGCAGTAGTGATGTTTTGTTGCAGCACGTTAGAGGAATAGCAGCCAGTAAAATTCTACCAAACTGAAGATTAAAAAAACCCAAACCTCCTGCAGCTCAGATGAGTGATTTGTCTTCATATAGAAAGGACCTGGAGAAGTGACTGAAGGAATGGCTTCCTCTGAACGTCCATAGCTGACTTCCACAAGATCACAGCCTGTCTTTCCACAGGCACACAAGGCATCATGTCCCCAGGGCTCTACTTGGCCGTGGGACACACAGCAGGGAATCAAGCACACTGGAATGGCCAAAAGCCTGGCTTAGGAGCTGCTACAACAGAGATCACATGCAAGAGAAGCTCTTAATTCAATATTTCAGCAATGTACGGCAAGGAGGAATCTCAGCCAAAAACTGGACATGTGTGGGCCACACCATGTAAATAAGATTATTCAACTTTGCAAGCCTTGTCATGATGATCAGGACAATGCCCACAGAGCAGGGTGTCCAACAGCCTAACCCAGGAGTGAGCACAGCAATCCCAGGGGCGTGAAGGGAATACCTTGGGAGCTGGGCCATGCTTTGGTTTGGTACTTAACGCTGACCAAAAATGTTTGTATCAGCTCGCAGCACTCAGTTGTAAGAAGGGAAGTGGTCTGAGTAGCTTAAAATCCATTCTATAAATTTACTTCATACAATGATGTGGGTTAAGGGATTCTAAAGGTCCAACCCACCTCCCATGGGCAAGGTCACCTTCCACTATCCCAGGTTGCTCCAAGCCCCATCCAACCTGGCCTTGAACACTTCCAGGGATGGAACAGCCACAGCTTCTCTGGGTCACCTGTGCCAGGGCCTTACCACCCTCCCAGGGAAGAATTTCTTATTAATGTCTAATCTAAACCTGCCATCTTTCGGTTTAAAGCCATTCCTCTTTGTGCTGTCACTCCATGTCCTTGCCCAAAGTCCCTCTCCAGCTCTTGGAGCCCTTTAGCCTTCTCTTCTCCAGGTTGAACAACCACATAAGCCTGTATTCTCTGGGAGGTAGCTGTAACACCCTAATAGCTTCATTTCTGTAAAAATCCTCCAAAATACCTTGGAACACCACGATTGTCAAGCACAGGGATTTTTTCTGTCACACACCTTTTCTGACACCCTGCTATATGACTCCAGCTTGAAAAACCACACATCTGGCTGTCTGTACATCCCACACTGATGTGACAGTGAGTGGGAAGCAGCTGCTGAGCCTTGTCTTACGTGGGATTGTCTGATAGGAAATCCAGAGGGAGGTTGTATTTGCTGCTTCACCAATCCAGTGTGAACGGTGTTCTGAGATTCCTCCTTGCCGTACTTTGCTGAAATATTGAATTAAGAGTTTCTCTTGCATGTGATCTGTGTTGTAGCAGCTCCTAAGCCAGGCTTTTGGCCATTCCAGTGTGCTTGATTCCCTGCTGTGTGTCCCACGGCCAAGTAGAGCCCTGGGGACATGATGCCTTGTGTGCCTGTGGCATGTGAGTGGTAGGACTGTGTGCTCTGGCCCCAGTCCCAGCTGTTGGCACAAGGCTGTGCTCTGCCAAGCCATGTGGAAAAGCTGGCCCTGAACACAGGCACTGGGTAGATGAATGATCATTTCCTCTGGAAACAAATGGAATCACTCAAATGAGGGAGCAACTGGTGAGGGAGGGCTGCTTATTGTAACAGAGCTAATTATGCAGAAAAAAGAGTCATGGGAGCAGGGAGGGCTTAAGGGTGAATAAACATATTTGATGGTTAAGTGGACAAAAAAGTGAGTTGGTGAAAGCTTCCAGTTTTGTTTTTTCAGGGTTGGATTGAGATCGTTGGCTGTGCTGATCGTTCCTGCTATGACCTTTCCTGCCACGCCCGCGCCACCAAAGTTCCTCTCATAGCTGAGAAGCATCTCAAAGAACCTATATCCTTTCAGAATAAACCAGCTTCTCCTCAAGTGGAAAGGGATTGGACAGGCAGATGTCTTGGACATCTGCACAGCTCTATTTCAAGTTACATCTGTGTATTTAACAGGGATACCTACAACTAGGCTAGCATGACTTTGGGAAGTGACCTTGGAAAGAACTGAGCATTTGCTACTTCTTTCCTCTTGGAGGGAAGTTCCTTCATCCACTAGTGATGAACACATTCTTTGTGTTGTGTAGCAATTAACTTTGACATAATGAAGGAGCCAGGCTCTGCTTTCTGTCCTCACAAGCTCCTTAACTGCCTTGTACAGAACAGTCAACATTGTTCAGTTTGAGGCAAATAAGGGAGCCATTGGCAAAGCTTACAAGAAGGATGCCAAGGTGGTGATGGAATACCTTTCCATGTGTGACGAGTGCTACATCAGCGAGATGGAGCAGCTGCTCAACGAGAAAGGGTGAGCTGGCTCTGTGTGTGTGGTACCTTCCTCTGACACCCTGATGTGGGCTCCAAGGGGCTGCTGCATTTATTTGAGCCACCTGAAACCAGTTTCTTTTTTAGGAGAGCAGGCTGTGTGGGTCATCTGAGATGTTTGAGTGCTGTCCCTCTCACCAGGCATTGCTGGTCACCCATCAACATATCTCTGGGTGTATGCACATAAATGTTTGTTTTTCTGTGTGGGAATGAGCTGGTGGCTGTAGTAGGATCATCCCAGAAGGGAAACAGTTCAGTGAAATGGGAATTGTTTACCAGCTTCCCCACTCTGGTTTGAGTGTGGACCAGGACTGACTTAAAACTTTAAAATTAATAAAATAATTCTGTGACCGATGGAACAAAATAGTTAAATTTTCCAATTTGAGAAGCAAAACTTGCCTGAGTATCCTCCAGTGTTTAGTGAGCTGCTTTAGGACCTATTACAGCTTTGGATTTACCGTGCTAGGAATTTGTATGATTTTCTTTGACCTGCCTTCCTAACAACACGTGCAGGAACTGAAAATATGAGAAGTCTTTACAGTTGTCAGATTTGGCTGAAGCAGGCCAACAGCTGTCTGTGTTAGGAGAAAGCTAATGGTGCAGTAACAAAAAAAATCAACTTAATTTCCTGCTTGAAATGGTACAAGGTGTAGAATCAATGAATGCATTACAGAATGGTAACACATCTTTCTTTCTTCCCCTGAGCTAAAATTTATTTCTTTCACATCTCTATGAATGTGAAAGTGTTGAAAAAACCGGTAGCACTCAAAATGGGCAGAGAAATTCTTGCAGAGAAGAGACTTAGTCCATCCAGAATCTCCCTGAAATGGTTCAATAGATGAGTTACAAGCAATATCCCTGGTTTATTGATAGTGCAATGCCTGCTTTGTGTGCCTTCCTTTTTCTCTTTGGTGTATAAGCTTCATCCTGAAAATTTCCCAATTGGCTTTGCTTCAGGCTGTTAACCACAGCTAAGTTCACTGTGATTCTGAAAATGGATGCTTTTAGTGTACATGTAGTAATTTTATTATTAATGCAAATTTCTTTTAATGGGTATTCTACATGTTTCTTTCATCTCTGGGGTTTTCCCTGGCTTCTGTCATCCCACTCTGAGTCAACCAAGTTATGCAATTAAGGAAATAAAACTTGTTTGTTTATTGTTGTAGCTTTTAAATGACTTCTTTTTCCTTTACAGGGAATTCACTGTTGAAACTGAAGGGAAAACTTTTCTATTAACAAAGGACATGGTTACTGTGAAGAGATTTCAGAAAACATTACATGGTAAATTTGATTCTTTGTTGTTTGATCATCATCAGGATACACTTTGAGTATGAACTCTATTGGTAGCATTGTCCTGTTAATGTTGTAACACAGCATAGGAAAAATGCCAGATGTAATTTCCTTGAAGTTTAAGAGTAGGAAGGCTTTTGGAAAGTCAGTGACTGCATCTCCACAGAGCTTTTGTCCTGATACAGGAAATGGGGCTAGAAGGAAACTTTCCAAAATGCATGGATTTAGTACCTCAAAGAAACCAGAGAAAGGGCCCTGAGTTGTTTTCTACAGCATAAATACATCCTGCACATGAGCTAAGTCCAAATCTCTATGTCAGGTATTTGCATTTAGAGCAGAAATGTTTAATCTTTTATTTCCATGTACTCATCTACATGTAACCAAAACTTCTGAGCAGAAAGCATCAGCAACCACATCTTATTTCTTGTGTCTAAACACACTTCTAATGGTGCTGTGTGTTGTTTTGTGTTCCAGTGGAAGAAATCATCCCAAATGTCATCGAGCCCTCGTTTGGCATTGGAAGGATCATGTACACAGTGTTTGAGCACACATTCCGCATCCGGGAAGGAGACGAGCAGAGAACGGTGAGTGCCACTGAGGCTGGGCCAGCTGCAGGCACCTGCCTTCCCCTGACATCCAGGGGGAGGGCTAAAATAACACTGCACAATGCCCAGTAGAGATGGGAAAGCCCTAGTGGGGTGTGGAATTGCTGTTCTTGCCAGAGTACATGTCATTTTTACATGAGAGCCGTGTGTGCATGAGGCTCTCGCTGCATTTCTGGCAAGGGGGTGAGAAATTCCTCCTTCTGGATCCACACTTGGCAGTGTTCCATTGCTCCTAGAAATGCATATCTTCAGTGTTTAATTTCCTTTCTTTCTGCTGCTTTTCCTGGAATCATACTTCTCTGTGGCAGGATGGACAATGGACTAACTGTTTGCTCAGTCCCCTGTGAAATTCAGCCTTCTCTGGTTCTGGACACCCCTAAAACCTTGGCCTGAAGCTTTGCTGTAGCAGGGGCCAGAGGGAAGTGTTTGTTACATACAGAGCTTCCTCCAGCCACTCCCAGATGTGGTGCTCTGTGCCATTGCTGGTGGCCCATGGTGCGCTGGCTGGAAACTTGGTGCTGCTTCCTGCTCATTGTTCCTGGCTCCTGGACTATGTTCATAAAAAAGAAATATAACATAATAAAAGTGCTTCTTTGTGTCTCTGGGTGCCACAGGATGTGGTACATTTGTGAGTGGTGGAACAAGGCTCAGGAGCCTAGAGTTAGTTCACAGTTAACTTTGAATGCCAAACTTCTGAAGGATAAAATCCTGGATTTACCTTTCTTCCAGTACCCATTTACTTTCTATGTAGCCTGGGCTGCTTTATATTGTGGTGCATCTCACATGCATTGCTTCTGTCCCTTTTATACCTTGCTGATTGCCAGGAAAGATTTTATTATTCTTCCCTCACTTCTGGCACATTTTTATTTTCTGAGGGTGTCTGTGAAGGGTTCTAAAAAACTTTTTGCTGCATATGCTCCATGGGTGTGGGGACTCAAACAGCAAGTTTGGTTCAGACTTTGCATAAGACTAAATCTCCTGGTAAGACACCTCCACCCTTAATTTTTCTGTAATTCAGAAAGGTTAAATTTCTTTAGGAGGGCTCTAATAGACCTGTTCTGATGGGAGGTAACACTTAGCTGTCAGGAGATAAGGGGGAATGGAGGCTGAAGAAAACCAGTCCTGCTCCAGTGGTGTGAGATGTCACTGCTGATGTCTCAGAGTAGGCCAGAGACTCCCCCAGAACACTCACCCTGCCTCCAGCCTCAGTCAGAGCTTATTCTCACCACCTGAGGGTCTGATGTGACCATTAAACTTGTATTTACTTGTGCTTTTACTTTTTACCACAGTACTTCAGCTTCCCAGCCGTTGTAGCACCGTTCAAGTGCTCTGTTCTTCCTCTGAGCCAGAATCAGGAATTCATGCCTTTTGTCAAGGAATTGTGTAAGTGTGTTAAGTACTTTAGATCTGATGGGGCTGTGCACTGGGCAGAGAGGTCTCTTAAAATAGCATTGGGATCCTGTAGCTCTCCAAAGTGCACAGGGAGAGTTGTCTGCCTGAACCAGCTGAGTATCCACAAACTTGGGGTATCCATCAAACTCTTCAGCTATACCCAAAAAACCCACCACCATGACCTTCCCTGTGTTGGTTTGAGTGTAAAAGACATTGCTTTTTCTCCTTCTGTGTCAAAAATAAATCTGTCCCACTACTTGGGAGAAGCTGGAGCAGTGGGGGTTTTTGTTTTGTTATTAAAGTTTGCTTTGCTTTTATTTGCCACCTAATTTATTGAGTCTGTCCCAGAGCTGCTGAGCCTGCAACCATTCTGTCAAACTGCCCTCTGGTAGTGGGGATCATGGTGAAAGATAAGGATGATAAAACTGAAGAGATGAAGGGTGGGAACAGGGGCTGCATGTCAGACAGTGCCTTTTGCTGTCAGCACCACTTCTGCTTGGGACTTTGTCTCCCTGGCCTGGATGTGCCCTGCACACTGAGGCTGGGGTGTGGAGTTAGAGCAGAGTCGTGGCACTGATGACAAGGGGAAAAACTTGGAGTGAGAGTCGTGGTGCAACGCGGAGAGCTGAGCGAGCAGGGTGGGTTTGACCCTGTGGTCCTACAAAGAGCGGAACATGGGGTGTTGTGTCAGAGTGAAACTGGGGCTCTGAGGCACCCAGGACAGGCCGTGCCCGTGCTGGGGCTGTGTAAGGATCCCTGCTCTGTTCCCTGCAGCCGAAGCACTGACCAGGACCGGCATCTCCCACAAGGTGGACGACGCGGCGGGCTCCATCGGCCGGCGCTACGCGCGCACGGACGAGATCGGCGTGGCCTTCGGCATCACCATCGACTTCGACACCGTGAACCGCAGCCCGCACACGGCCACGCTGCGCGACCGCGACTCCATGCGCCAGATCCGCGCCGAGGTGAGCCCTCACGGGGCCAAGGGTGCTCCTTGTGGCCGTGGGGACAGCGTCCCCTGCTGATTCTGAGCCGTCACTAAGCATCGGGGGAGCGGCCTCCAGCTCCGTAGCTGTTGGGAGAGATCCCCAGGAACAGATACGGGTCAGACAGAAGATGCTGGCCCAGCTGATAAAGCGAGCAGAAGCTTTTGTTTCTCTTGCATGCAGAGGTGTTGATCTCACCTGACAGCCATGCCTTGTGCTGATTGCACTGCTCTTCAGAGTGGCTCTTTCCAGGTGAAGGCTGCTGGGTTAAAGCATTGACTGGGTTGTGTCTGGCTTTCAAAGGCTGGGCTCTTTTTAATCCACAGGCACCAAAAGGCAGAACGCTGGGGTTTGCCTTGCAGCTGGTGTTGCCTGTGCAGCACCAGAGGAGCTGATGAACCACTGCCCCAAAGCTGTGTGTGCCCTAAGCACACTCTGCCAGTGTGCCTGTAGTGCAGACTGGAGTAACAAAAACCTCGCTGTGCTGGGCTGTGTCTCTGCTCAGAGCTGTGGGTCTGCAATCTTGGGGGGTTTTCAGGTTTTTCTTTTCTCCCTGGCCTTCGCCCCAGGCACAGAAGATGGTGCTCACCTGTGAGGCTGAGTTGTGGCTCCACAGAAGCACCTGCAGTGCCTGGGGCTGCTGAGCTGGCTGGGGTTTGGCTGGCTCTAACAGGCAGTGCCAGTTCTCAGGGCACCCTTCTGTCTCTCTGTCACCTGGGTGACCTCTCACTGCCGACCAGCAGAGATGAGACTTTGCTCTCCTTCAATTTCTGCAAATTTTCAGCTTTCTGGCTGATCCTTTGCACAGTACGTGACAGTGTACTGTGAGGAGCAAAGAAAAGGCAATTGTAGCTTCTTCTGTGCTGGTCTTACAGTAGGTAGGGCCTAGCTGAATCATGGCTTACAGCATCTTATGGATGTGTGTATTGTTTTTTTTCCCTTCCCAAACTGAAGCACAACATTACCTTGCTTTGGCTGACCATTTCCCTCCTGGATCACCCTGATAACAGAGAACAGATGATCTAAGGCATTCTAACCAATGGTTTTCTCCCCAAAAATGATCTTCCAGAGATATCTTGTACCTGTTCTATTGCTGATGTAAAAATTGCCCATGTCCCCAAATACACGGCTTGACTTTGGTGACTTTGTGTTTCTTATATCTTTGTGGCTTTTCCTGCAGATCTCTGAACTTCCTGCCATCATCCGAGACCTGGCCAACGGTTATCTCACCTGGGCTGATGTTGAGGCAAAGTATCCACAATTTGAGGGACAAGAGACTGGCAAAAAGGACACAATAGAGGAATAAAGAAAAGGACCTGAAGTAAAATCCTGTCAAAATATCCACTTTTTACTGTTCATGTTAATATGAAATAAACTTACTGTGTATTATTCAAAGCTGCATTGTTTGTGCACACAGGGACTTCTGGGGTTTTTTTTTTTCTTTTCCTCAATTGCTGACTGGATTTAACTTTAAAAACTGAAATAATTGCAGCCCGAGCTGAAGGTGAAACAAATAAAATCACCATTGTATATGCCTGCCTCTCTGTGTTCCTGCAGCCTTGTGCTTTCTTCAGAAATGCCCCTTTTTTCTCTCATTTTTGCCCTCCTGCTTAGGGCAGTGTGTTTTACAGGTTCATGCACAGGCTTTCATCTGGATCATCCTGGACTCTGGTGGAAGATGGTCCCAGGTGCATGGGCTGTGTTTGTGAAGGGGTGAGCACAGTGCCAGTCCTCTTTTCTCCACTGTGGTTCAAGCAGCCACCCCATGAGATGCCCTTTTTTTGGCTGCAGGTATTTAATACCTGTATTTCTGCAGAATTGGGAGCATCTGCACAAGGGAGAACGGAGCAGGGGTGGAAAATCCTGTCCCAGTTCTTTCTCCTGCTGGACATGGTTGGTTTCCTTGGCTGAGGGAGCGAGCAGCAAAGAGCTGGCAGGGTTGTTTTTTCATTCAATGTCTTCTGGCAGCAAGGGCTGAAACCAGAGACTGCCTTGAGCAGGTGGGAGAAGAGCCAGGTACCCTTTCACTTCCCTGGGTATTGAAAGAATTCAGAGCCCTGTGCTGTCAGAGGACCTTAGTTTTGGGGAGCCTTAAACCCTCCTGGCCTGGGCCAGGTAGGAGAGGCCTCACAGCTTGACTTGCAGGCTCTCTGGGCTATAAACTTCACCTTTAGAGGGCTGGGAAGTGTTCTCCAAATTTTTCCTTGGGTTTAAACACTCATTCAAAGATGAGTTAGAAAACACGAACCCTGGGATGGTTGGGGTGTGAAGGGATATTAAAGATCATGCAGTTCCAACCTTCTGCCATGGGCAGGACACCTCCCGCTCTCCCAGGCTGCTCCAAGCCCTGTCCAGCCTGGCCTTGGACACTTCCAGGGATCCAGGGGCAGCCACAGCTTCTCTGGGCACCCTGTGCCAGGGCCTCCCCACCCTGCCAGGGAAGAATTTCCTCCTAACACCTCATCTAAACCTGCACTCTCTCAGCCATTCCCCCATGTCACTCAAGGCTCTTGCCCCAGGTCACTCTCCAGCTCTCCTGGAACCCCTTTAGGCCCTGGAAGGGGCTCTCAGGTCTCCCCAGAGCCTTTTCTTCAGGTGAACATCCCCAGCTCTTTCAGCTTTTCTCCATAGTAAAGAGGCTCCAGCCCTTGGAGCATCTTTGTGGTCTCCTCTGGACTCACTCCAGCTGTTCCACGTCCTTCCCATGCTGGGATCCCCCAGGCTGGACACAGCACTGCAGGTGGGGTCTGACAAGGGCAGGGTAGAGGGGAAGGATCCCCCTCCTTGCCCTGCCTTTTATGCAGCCCAAGATACTTTTACCTCTCTAATTTACCTGCCTGCCCCACCTGTCAGTCTGTGGTAACAGAATCTGAGGACTGATCCAGACCTTTCTGCATCCCAGATCAGGATTTGGCTCTGTCAGCTGCAGATGCACAGATCCTCTTTGGGGACCATTAGCTGTGTTAGCCCCTGTCACCAGCAGGTCTGACCCTCAGCAAGGAAAGGCTTTTAGTAAAAGGATGCAGAAAAGGATGCTTGAAACCATCAATGGGATTCATATGACTGGAAGCTTTCTCTGCTCTGGCAGCTGATGCTTTCTTCAGCCTGGCAGGCAAACAGCAGTTAGGGAAGGTTTCTGAGTAATTTCCTTCAGTTTTAGCTGAACTTCTGCAGTGCCAGTGCTGGGAGCTGCTCCCATCCCCTTGTGGCTACCCCATAACTGGGTGTTGTGACAGATCAGCACTCGGTCATGCAGAGATCTCCAACCTCCTCCAAAAGCAGGTGCAGAAAACTGCTCAGAAGAGGCTGCCTGATGCCACTCAGCTTAAACTCACCCTGGGAGGCTCTTACCTTGTCCTGCTGCTGCTCAGCACCGATGGGAGCTGAGCAGGGAGCACCATTCAGCCAGCACGGCACCTGCTTCCCAGAAGAGGGGGCTGTCAGGCAGAAAATAGCGAGAGCAAAGACGCTGTTTAGGCACTGAAATTGCTTATTTTTAGCTCTCCTGGGTGTTTAGGCACTGAAATTGCTTGTTTTTAGCTCTCCTGAGTGTTCGGTGAACCTCCAGCTCTAATACTCCTTTTTAATTCAATGGCTGAAGAAGCTGTTGCAGTGTGGATTTTAATGCAGGTGGGACAACAAGCCCGTGAGAGGTTTAGAAATGTAGCTCGTGGTAGTTCATCTTCAGGGGAGTGCACAGAACCGTGCCTGGAATGAATCATGGAGTGATTCAAGCTGGAAGGAAGATAAAAACCGTCTTTTCCCGACCCCCTTCCATGGGCAGGGACACTTCCCACTAGGCCAGGGTGCTCCAGGCCCCATCCAACCATCCTGAGAGTGGATGGCTGTAGTGCAGCCTCTGTGATTAGCAGGGTCCAGGACAGGGTTTGGCTCAGTCTCAAGGGGGCTTTGTGAACAGGTGTCATGAAAGCTCTGGTTTTGCTCTGCTGCTGGAATGGGATGCTGTGGACAGGAGTCTGAAGTTAACAACGTGAACTTCAGCTCGCTGGTGTGTTGCAAAAATCGCCCTGACAAAAAATAAAAACGGCTGAAGGTGACAGGCTTGTCCTAACAAAGGCAGCTCCAACAGATGCACTTTGGGAGCTCAGCTTAAACCTTTCTGATTCCTATCTTTGCTGTGACCTGCAATTCACCCTCTGTGCCACACAGACAGAGTTTAGTATTTATAAGCAGGGGCTGCTGAGCCCCAGGGTAGCTCCACGTGGCTCTGCCACCCTCATTTCCATGTTCCCATCCGGGCTGATCATGTAACACCTCTGTAATCTGCAGCCATCTCCCTGCACGGGGACAGGAGAACATTGCCCATTCATCTCAGAAAGCTCCGAAAAATGAGAAGTGCTGGCAAACCCCACTGGTTTTTTCTAAGTTACTATAGGATCCTTTAGGCTGGAAAAAAGCACTGAGGAGATAAGCTCCAACTGTTAACCTGGCACTGCCAAGCCCACCACTAAACTTTTGGTGGAGAAATTGTTTCTAATATTCAATCTAAACCTTGCCTGTCTCAGCTTGAAGCTGTTTCCTTTTATCCTGTCTCCTGTTGCCTGGGACAAGATGTTGACCCACTGTCCTAGGTTAGAGTGTAAGATGTATCCAAAAGTATGTATTCTGTTACCATCTTCATAAGCTGTTGGAACCAGTGGGACAGTGTTCCCCATCCCCTCCATGACTCATCCCTGATAAGCTCCTGGGGTTATTTTCTGTTAATGGGCCAGCCATTGACACCAGGTGCAGCAGAGTTCTTATCTCTCCTATGACCCATCCTCCCTCCAGGGGGACAT
>WAAE01006801.1:209711-230273 GCA_013400495.1 Nicator chloris
GAGGAGGAGTAAAATAGAGAAGTTCATTTTCTCTTCTAATACAGGAAGTGGTGAATAATTAATACAATTAGTAGGTGACAGCTTTGAAAGGAAGGAAGGAGGAAAGATCACTGTGTGTTTGGGCTGTTCTTCCTCTGCTTTGCATTTTCTGGTGGCTGTTGGCCGGTCTAGCCCTTGTCTGATCACTGCACATCCTTGTCCCAGTCCCTCTCCAGCTCTCCTGGAGCCCTGGAAGGGGCTCCAAGGGCTCCTTTGAGCCTTCTCCTCTCCAGGTGAACACTCCCAGCTCTCCCAGCCTGGCTCCAGAGCAGAGGGGCTCCTTGGAGCATCTTTATGTCCTCCTCTGAACTTGCTCCAGCAGATCCATGTCCTTCCTATGCTGGGGACCCCAAAGCGGGACACAGCTTTACAGGTGGGCTCCCATGAGAGTGAAGTCAAGGGGGAGAATCACCTCTCATCTTAATTCAATATCCCTGAGCTTTATTTTCCTCTGAGCAGGAGCCCCTCAGTAATTTTCCAAATCCCACAGAGCCATTTGCAAAAAATGTAACGATGAAGAGCAAAGCCCACAGCTGAATTTTCTGCTCTTGAGGGAAATCAGATATGAAATAATAAATATATATTATACCCTCCAAGCAAAACCCTGCTGGTCACTAATGCCCACAGATTAATTGTACTAATCCTGTGTGATCGAGGGGAGGTGGTTGGATACTTGGCACTATTTTGGTCCATTGCTTATGAAACTCCATCTCTGTGTTTGAGACAAAAGACTTTACATAACCCTAATCACTCAGATAAGAAAAGGACTAAACTGTCCCAAAACATTTTATCTTCTGCACAGATGCTGCCTATGAATTTTGACTTGATTAAATGAGCACAGCAATGTCATATTTTTGTTCTGAATAACGAATGTCCTCTGTGGGGGAGAAGGAGCAGAGCTGCTCTCTCGACCAGCAAGTGGAAATGGTGACTGATGGAGGCTGAAGAATCCAGAAATTCACCTGCTCCGTGAAGAGTTGCTTGGAAAATAATTAAGGAAACAATCACAGAGTCATGGAGGGGTTTGGGTTGGAAGGGACCTGAAAGCTCATCCAGATCTAATCCCCTGCCATGTCCAGGGACACCTCCCACTAGATCAGGTTGCCCCAAAACCTGTTGCTCTTGGACATGAAAAAAGATGAAAGACTCTAAAGTTTTCTAGAAGGCTATTTTCTAGTTTATTAAACAAAACACAACATTTTTATAGCTGGTTATGTCACAGCTGGACATGATTGGTCTTTTGATTAACACCCTATTACTATTATTGCTAATTAGAAACAACACTTTGTAAATGTACACAAGTTGGGAAAACAGCACTTGCAGAAGATTGGTTAATTTTTTTTTCACAGTTTAACAGACTAATGTTTTAAGAAAACCTCTCTCTCACAGGCTTTACTGCTGCTGTGGTGCTTGAAAATTTCCCTTGGGAAAAGCACCTAGCAGGCTAAATCAAGGCCACAAAACCCCATCCAACCTGGCCTTGAAACATCCCACTGGGTCACCAAGTGAGCTCTGCCTCAGGGATGTCCCCAAAGGAGTATCCCAGGTACCTTTGTGACAGATTTTTCCAGAATGATTTACACCAACGTGAGTGAGGACCCTGAATGTGCTTTTCCAGGTGTTTATAGGGAGACTTGGAAAGTTGAGCTCCTTCTCAGTGATTCCTGCAGCAAACCCTCAGCCTCACACAACCCCCCCTCAGCTGAATCAAGATGAGGATGATGGGTTCCTGGTCCCAAGTGGATGATTCCATCCTGAGCTCTCACCTCCCCCACCCTAATCCCATTCAGGATGACTTGAATCTGACAGCACTCGTGCACATCTTTCTCTAGCACAGCTTTTTATTGGGAAAAATAGAGGCAAATTACCTTCAAATCAGAACACATACAGAAAAAATCGAGGGGGAAGAGTGAGTCTCGTAGCTGCAGGATCCTATGCAGCAAAAGCATGCTGGGATGTGATGTTAAAATGAAGGATAAGTACAAAATGCAATTTATTTTGTTCTGTTCTGTGAACAGCAAACAACACTACATCATATATTAATTCATATATTAAAATATTTCACTCCTGCTAGTTACTCCATGCCCTGCCCAGCTACCTTCTGCCTACCAGTTAATGAAAACAAAGTCATAAAAAATATAACTGGGAAATTCTGTGGGTTATACCAGCGTTTCCATCCTGCTGCCTGCAGCAGCAACCTCCCTCAGAGAGGCTGCAGGCAGAGCTCCATCAGCACAGCCAACACTGCCAGAGGGGGGGTTTTGCACCAGAGGCATCTGCAGTGCTGACCCCGTGCACCAGTTGTGTCTAATAACTAAAAACTCCTGGCTGTTCTTCCCAAATAGATTGGATTCTGTAGGCTAAAAGCACCATGGACCAATGGGGATGTCTCACTCCAAGCCTGGCTCCTCTCTGCTGCTCCTGGAGACACAGCCAGAAGAAGTCCTGGAGTCTGATCCCAGAGTCATAACTTAAACAGAGCAGAAAAAACACTTTCCCCATTTCTTTCTTTCCTTTGGTTTTGAGTAAGGGGTGGCCAGCTCAGGTGTTTACATCAGGAGCTCAGGTGAGATATAGAATCACAGAATCACAAAACACCCTGGGTTGGAAGGGACCCACAAGGATCATCGAGTCCAACTCCTATCCCTGCACAAGACACTCCCCAAAAATCTCACCCTGTGGACCTGCAACCACTGAGGAAGGGAAAAACACATCTATTCCAAACTTTCTTAATTTCCTCACTAAACACCGGGAAGATTTGCAGGTGAGAGGCTTTATTATGAGAATTTATCTCCATTCACCCCACAGCTGTCAAACTTTTCTAGAAAGCCCCAGCCACATCCCATCAATGCGGAGCTGCTTCTCTCTTCCAAAGCTGTGTGCAGCCAGGCCGTGCTCGCTCTCCAACTGCCCTCCAGGGTCTCATTTGGAAGATGCTGAGGCAAAGCCTTTTCTCCTCGTATGCCTGCTCCAGGAACAAGGTCTGGTACTCATCACTCACAATCCCCTGGCTGGAGAAGCTGTCACCTCATCAGGGCAGGAGTTTTGCCGTGTGATGTCCGTGGCTGCCTCTCCACCCTCCCGGCTCCGGTTTGTTTGTGTGCAGAGGGATTATTAGCAAGGCACAGGGTGGGCAGAAGAAATCAGTGAGAAAAGAAGCGCTGGGTAATTTATTCCTCGCTGTCATTTCATTCCTGAAAGAAGATCCCCGAGCCAGAGGCGTGGAGGGGGGGACTGGGAGGCGAGGGCTGAGCCAGCCTGGCTGTGTCTGTAGCTTGCAGAAATAGGGCAGAGCTGTGCGAAGATTACTGGAGCAAGAACATCTTGCACAAAACAAAAAAAAGGCTACAAAGCTTTCAGGAAGCAGCAGCCCTCCACCACGGCCTGTTTCCCAGTGAATGGATTAATTGCTTCTCACATGATAGTTTTGTGTACATTTATGTTCTCACGGTCTGTTGTCACTCTGCCTTTTTAGGGCTGATGAATTTACTACCAGCAAAACTAATGCAGGGGAAAAAAGGCCAATTAAAAGGACAGAAATGCTGAAGGGAATCTTCAAAATCAAACAGATCTACTGGGAGAGAATAAAGTGGGGGGATGCAGCATATGAAATCTGGAAAAAAAAGTTTGGTGTCCAGGTGTTGTTTTAGGGAAATGCAGTGCCCATGCTGCAGCAGGCTGGAAATGGCTTTTTGTTTGCAATAGTTGTGTTTTTTAATTGTTATTTTTAGGCAGCTCAACTGAGCTGCTTTGCATTTTAAATTCCCAGCAGGTACCTCCGTGTTGTCCATGTGGATGCTCTCTGTTCACGTGGCTGAGCCCCCTAGAACTGGGCAAAGCAAGAATCACAGAATTCATGGAATATCCTGGGTTGGAGGGGACCCACAGGGACCATCGAGTCCAGCTGCTGGCCCTGCACAGGACAACCCCAGGAACCACCCCATGAGCCTTCCTCCTCTCCTCTTCCATGACCTTTTTGTCCATGGAGCTTAAAACTCTTCACGAAAGGGAAAGGTAGTGAGGGGACTTGAAAGAGGACATTTGGTGTGACAGTGGCAGAGCCCAGCTCAGCATCCTCTGCCTGACAGGGTGAGGTAGAGTCCAGAAAAATTGTTCCCTCCCTGTGTCTGGGAGTCTCCCTGAGAATCCCCAGCCCTCAGGGAAGCCTGTTCCTGGGAACTCTGTAGCAGCCAGCCTGGACTAGGCTGTGGCTACAACCAGCAGTGCTGATGGCCTCAGAAAGCCACAATAAATCCATGCTCCTGCCAGCCTGGCTCAGCTCCTGGAGCATTAGGTGCCTGCTGGGCATGTGCAAGTTCAGGGTGAAGGGAACCCTAAGCCACCTCACTGAAAAAAAAGTTCCTGTGCACAGCACAATTTGCTCAACTCTGATGCTGAAACTTTTAGCCTGAGCCAGGGGTGGAGCCAGGGATGAGTCCCATGGCAGAGCTGGGTGATGCCACCCCAAATGGAGGTCATGTGTGTGGATGCAGGGCAGCTGGGTGCCCTCAGGGCTGCAGAAGTGTCCTTGGCCTGCCTGAACTACACAAACACAGCCCTTCAGCTGTTTCTCAGTGGCACCTTCCTCTGGCAGTGCAGGTCAAAGTGTTGGGGACACACTCTCAGGATTAGGAGTTTTTAAAGAAAATATTATTCATTCATTCATTGTTAATTAAAAAAAATAGCACTGTAAAGGAAGGAGTTCAGTCTGTGTTGGGCACCTCATATTTCCTGCAGTTTGTGTTTTCTGATTTCACATGTGTGTCACTTAGAAGTCAAACCAATTTCTCCTGATGTCATTATTCAGATTAAATGAGTCCACAGCTGCTTCAAAGCATGGGATGGGGGAACAGAAGGATGAGGGTGTGCCTCTGACATATCCTGCTTGTGGGATTTTGTTGAGATTCAATGTTTCCCTTAGTTTCTCCATTTCCAAAACTAGGTTGAAAAAACCATACCTGTCTTTTACAGGAATTTAGTATCCTCAGGGATACTGAGAAATGCTATTTTATTTGAAATTTGAAATCTTGGGAAACACAGCTCCAGTTTTCCTTTGTCCACTCTGGATCATGCTCTGTCACAGTGGATGTTTTCACATTCTCTTTTCGTTTTGGTTGGCTCTGTAAGAGCCTGACAAGAGATATAGATCCCCAGGCAGCTCTTATTAAAGGTGTCTTTATTGCATCTTGGGTGGGGGTGCAGAGCCAGACCTAGGAGCTGTCAGCATCATCTCCAGGTACACCTGGAGACCCCTTTTGTTTTAGTTACAAAGCATCATATATTTTCTCTACTGAATATCTTAATACCTAACAACCAATCAGAACAAACCAGGAGACTTTTACCATTAGCATATAGCCTACCACAGTCCTGTAATTTCTATATTATGCTAGTAACTATCCAATCACAAGAGTTGGCATTTTACAGTTTAAACTTAAAGTTGTTTTTTCTGTTCTCCTGCTGTGGAAGTTCTTCAAACTTGATCAAAGATATGTCTTATATTTGCCTGGGTTATTCCTGAGACTCATTTACTTGGTAAAAAACATTCTCTGGTTGTAGTCTGACAGGTCTATTGTTCTCAATTATTTAATTTATTCTCACCTTTGTCTTTTCAGTTATCCAGTAAACAGATCAGTCCAACCTTTGCCCTCAACAACATCTTTCTCTGTTCTATGTACCAAAACTTGCTCTCATTTCTATTTCCTATTAAATTTTCATCTTCCCCAACAGGTTCTATTGGTTTTGGTTAAGGATGTGAGGTGACACATTGAAAGAGTTTGTTGAAGGAGAAGGCAGGAGAAAGGAGGCCTCAGGCAAAGGAGAAGGGAGCTCCCCTGACATGTGTGACCTCGTGCTGTTGCACCAGGCACATTTCCTGGGGATGAAATCACAGAATCGTGGAATGGTTTGCGTTGGAAGGGACCTTAAAGCTGGCTGAGGTCACAGATTTTTCTGTGGCCTCACTCAGAAGATCTGCAGGGGGATGACAAGCCAGAAGCTTTGGTGCTCTGATGGGGATCTCTCACCTTGGCTTTGTTTCAGCACAAGAAATCCCTCTGGAGGGAGGGGCTGTGCTCTGGATCAGGAGATGGAGGAGGTGGTTCCAAGCACACCTTGAGCTCCACCTGGCCCCAAGTGGTGCTACCTGGCTGCTTCCCCTTGGCTCTGGGTGGGATGAGAGGCAGCCAGGGTGGTGGTGGAGGGCAAATACTCATTCCCCATGGAGGCTGAGAGTCAAATCTGAGCAGGTAAAGCTCGTTTGGAAGTGTGTGATGCTCAGTGCCCAGTTTTCACCCTGCTCCTCTTTTTCCTGCCCTCACTCCTCATCTCTGGGGACATCAGATTCTCCACAGCCTGGGATTCTCCAAGCAGTTCTCATGGGAACTATCCTGTTCTCAAAGGACAAGTAAACATCCCAGAGCACTTCTCTGGGAGCAGATGTTTGCTCTGGAGCCAAGGACCCTCTCGTTCCCACCACAGCAGGACACAACAAGCACCAGTTGTGTCCCATGAAGCATGAGAGGAGCTCTCCTGCTCAAACACTGCCCACCAAGGCTGTCCCAGCTCCATCTCCACCCAGACAGGCCATGCTGAATGCTGGAGACAGAACTGATGCTGAAGTCATACACACAGATTGTCAATGAGGTGATCCTTGGCCAAATTCCTCCTGAATTCCATGGAAAAATGTGCCTCGTTTGTCTCAGGACAAGCCTTACTCCAGTGCAAAACCAGATTCCGTTTTAAAAGTCATCAGAGCTTGGATCTCTCTCCATTAACATGACTTTTACTTAGGTTTAACTCCATTGGTTTCAGTTTCACCCGTTCAATTCACTGTAAAACCTGGCCTTGTGGGCATCCTTCTCCTTGATGACAGAGACTGCTCAGGGAATGCTTCCAAATGGGTTTCTGTTATGCCTGTGCAGTGCAAAATGGGGCAATGATTTGGATTTTAAGCATTTTGTTGTTATCTGGGAGCCCTTTTAATGGATTTAGCAAGGAAAGCATGAAGGCTGTTTGGCTACTGTGAGGATTTGGCTTTGTTCAATCCTGATGTTCCTGCCCATGGCAGGGAGTTGGAACTGGAAGATCTTTAAGGCCCCTTCCAACCCAAACCATGCTGTGACTCTTTGATAATCCCCAGTTAAACCCATTTGGTTGTCACTGCTGCACATCTGGCTCTGCCACTGCTCACCTGTTGCAGTGTGGGGAGAACACAGTGTGGTTCTCTCAGTGATACCTATCATAAATCCCCCTCAAAAAACAGAAAAGAGGCTCCGTTTTGCTTCTTTTCTTTAAATATTTATTGACAATATATTACAGACTGTCAGCCCTGATTTCCCCCAGAAGGTAGGACTGGCTATGGTCAAGAGTAGAAGATCCAGTGATGTCCAGGAGAGCTGCTGGCATTGACTCAGTGCCCTGTCTACGCAGGGACAAAACAACACAGCTGGAAATCCTCTCATAGCAGTTCCTTCTCCTGGCAAAATCTCTGCAGCTTGCCTAATGGAAAGAAAATAAATGCCATCCATCATTTTGCCCCCACTGACAGGCTCTGCTGCACCCCTGCCCTTCAGCAACTCCAACAGAGGCTGTTTTGCTTTGTCCAGTTTGTCTCAGCCATATTATTCCCAAGGAAGAGTTTCCCAGTCCTGCAGAGAGGTTTCTACCCACCACAGGGCTCAGGTCCATTTTTCTAGTGAGTGTGATCCTTAGATTTCCCTGGAACATCCTAAACTTGGTGTTTTCACCCATATATTTGCCTTTTCTGTCCCAAAGTGAATTTCCACCAGAGCAGAGGGATTTGAGGGGAAGCTTTGCACGAATGATTTGGTTTTTTGGGTTCAATGGATTTCTACACCCCTGGGCTACATCTCCTTCATGGGCCATATTCTCCAACACACTCTGCTCTGACTTGAAGCCAAAATCACACTCCTCTTTATTCTGGACGATGCTGTTGCTGGGTCCCTTTTGCTTGGTGTGGTTCCTGAGGTGGACACTGAAACACCTCCTGGTGCTCAAACCCTCCCCACACTCTGTGCAGACAAAAGGACCCCTCAGAGGTGCTCCTTTTGGTGAGCCAGCAGCGTGGCCCTCTGCCCAAAGCCCCTGCAGCACTGGGGACACTTGAAGGGCTTCTCCAGCCTGTGCACCTCCCTGTGGGCTGTGAGGGTGCCCTTCTTCACAGAGCTCTTCTGGCACTTGGCACAGGCCAACGTGCTCCCCTTGCCCTGGGTGAGCATGTGGGTGCTGAGGGAGGTCCTGGAGCTCGGGCTCCCACCAAAGGGCCAGCCCTGGTGTGAGTCCTCTGCTGGGCAGCTCTCGGGTTTGTGTTTCCCAAGACATGTCAGGTGAGAGTCCTTTTTTCCCTGAATGCCCCGTGCTGAAGCACAAGAAGAGTCAAAAGCCGCCATTTCAGGTTTTCTCCTTGTTGTTTATTATTTCTTATCTACAAATTCTCTCTGTGCCCTGCCAAGGTCTTGTTGCAGCGAGGGCAGGAGACGACTCCCGCCCACGACAGGCGGACAAAACCTCTTATACCATGTTTTATATATCCTTTATTTACCATTAATCACCAATACCTACTGCTAATGTCAGACATGTCACCTCTATCCTACACCAATCCCTGTGAGCCACCACAGCAGAAAAATGGATGACAAGAAGGACAAAAAGGACAAGGACCACACCCAGGTCCTCCATGTTTTTCTTCTGACCCCTTTCTAAAAATCCTAATATTCTACATTTGCACCTCATGATCATTTAACTACTATTACTATTATTTTTGTTACATTCTCGTGACTTGTAATTCATTTCACAAGGTGAAAGCTCTTCCATGGACTGAGATCCAGGACAGTGTCTCTCTGGGGCTCTGTGCAGGGGGGTCTCTGACCCCCTGCCAGGATCTCAAACCCTCCAGGGCAGTCAGAGGAGCGCCCTGGATTCCAACAGGCAGCCAGGCAGATCCCCAGGGGGAAGGGTGTCTCCCCTGTGTGGATGCTCTGGTGGATGGCCAGGTGGCCCCGGGTGAAGCCCTGCAAGGGAAGAGCTCCTCTGCTCCTCTGTGGATCTGCTGGTGCCTCCTCAGGCTCCCCTCCTTGCTGAAGGATTTCCTGCACTCCTCGCACGGGTCTGTGGCCCCCAGGGTTCACCCAGGCTACCCCAGGCAGCCCAGGGGTACAACAGAGCCACGGTGGGGATGGACTGTCTGTGGGGATGCAAAAAGCACCAGGACACGCACATCAAAGAGTGCTGGCATGGATGCTGTGGGAACAGGGTGCTGCTGCTCTCTGCCAGCTCAGGGCCAACACGGCATTCTGCTCCTCCTCATTGCTCAGCCTTCTGACACCTCAGCTTGCAGATGAAATGCTTGTAGCTCCATCTCCATCCTCCTCTCATCTGAGGAGGCTTCCCTGGCATTCCTGGAAAGGTTTCTCTGCTGTTCTGGAGACTCAAACTGCCAGACTGAAAAAATAAAGGCAGAATTATTAGGTTATTATTTCTTCTGCACCTCCTGTGTCCAGTATATCAACACAATGGGTGGCACCTTGGCTGCTCCACAAGACACTGAACCTGGGGCCTATGAAGCCACGGGCCCAACTGAACACTGGCAGAGAGGGCAAGAACAGGATGATTTCCTGAAGTTTTGGGGGGTCTCTGATGCATTCTGTGCTGCAATGACACGCAGGTATCATCTCTACTACTGCCATGCTAGTGAGTTACTCTCAGAATAGTCCTCTGTCCTTTGACCAAGAAGATAATAGTGATAATAGTAATAGCAATAGCAATAGTAATAGCAATAGCAATAGCAATAGTAATAGTAATAGTAAACCCCAAACCCAACCACCTGCAAAGTCATATTGATCCAGGAGAGACAAAACACCTGGAGCAGGAACTGGGTTTAGTGTTTGCTGTTGCAGGGAACACTCCAAGGTGGGCCAGAACTCCTTCATTAATGTGGGAGCAGCTGTGAAAACACAACAGGTTTTATCTTAAAGCAGACAAAGCCTCAGGAGCAGCCAGGCTGGAAAGAGGACTCAGAAAAGTTCAATATTGTATGCTTATTAAGGGAAGTCATTAATGCTGGGTGGGTGGTGGATTTAGCCTGGGCACCAATAACTCTCCTGGGGTCTGGGTGGTGCTGGAGGGACACTGGGGGCCGCAGGTGCCAGTGGGTCACTGTGGTGTCCACAGCCTGTCCCCTCACCAGGGATGCTCACATTTTTCCCTTAGAGAAACCTCTCACTGGCAACAGCGTTTCAATCATCAGGAAACCTGGCAAAACACAACAAATCCTTAAATTCAGACTAACTCCAAAGAAGAAATTCCTGCCTACTTTCTACCTTTTTTTTTTAATTTTTATTTTTTTTCCCCCTCTTTCTACTCTCCGGATCCTCCACATCCAAATCCACCCTTTACTTCCAGCTCCGCGATCCCCGGGGAGGGGAAGGGCAGAACCGGGTCCCAGGGAGTCGCTGTGTCCTGGCCCTGGCTCCGGGGACTCAGGAAGGGCTGGTGGCCGAACGCCTCTTACCTGGGCGGTCCCTCGGGTGCGCATCCCGCTCCTCCGGAGCATCCCCGGCCGCACGGCCGCGGCGGAGACCCGGCCGGACACCGTGCGCTGGCCGCAGCCGGGCTGACATAAAGGACGTCTGACCTAAAGAGCAGCTTTGCTAAGAGGAAGGGTGAAGCCGAACACAGCCGGAGAGCCAAGCCCGGCGGAGCAGGGCCGGGCAGGGCAGAAGCTCCGCGCCGGCAGCGCCCCGAGGGATGCCCAGGCACGGCCAAGGGAGGGAGCGGAGCGGGATTTCTCCCCGAGGTGTCCTTCTTCTGCTCCGCTGTCTCGGAGGAAAGCTGGAAGGGTCCCCGGCTCTCGCTGCCTTCTGGGAATTGTAGTCCCCCCTCCCTGCATCCCTGGTCCCCATCCTGCCCTCCTTTGCCCTGGCAGCCACTGCGGCAGCTTCGGGACGTTTCCCTCCTGTCCCAGCTGAGCGTGTCCCCTTATTTTTTGTTGGTCTGGGAAAGAAAACCTCCCGCGGCACAGCAAGCATCCTTCTTCCCTCCCAGGCTCCAGGAAGTTTCTGGAGAGGAAAGATGCATTCCAGGGAGTATTTCTGTATCCAGAGAGGAAGGCTGCATTGTTCCAGAGAGTATTCCTGTGCCTGCAGCTGTTTGCAATCCCCCTTGGTAGAGTGGGGAGGGCTTGTGCCCATTTACCAGCAAAGGGTCCCCTCGATACTGGGTGGATTTGACAAGGGGGGACACAGAGGGGTGTGGAGGAGGTTTAGCAAAGGGATGAGCACTGCCTGGGAGAGACTGAGCTCTGCAGGACCCCATGGAAAGCACCCAGACCATCTTGGGTCTGCCCTGCACAACGAGGCTGAGAGGTTCAGCAGGAAGCTCTAGCCCAGGATGCTTTCCTGGGAAGGTTTTAGGAGCATGGGAATGAGGAAAAGCTGCTGCAGCACGACTCTTCCCTGGGGCAGAGATGAGGGGCTGTCCCATGTCCCTGAGGCTGGACAATAACACTCATTCCTGCATGCACCAGCACCTCCAAACCTCTCCTAAATATGATTCAAGGCTGCAGACATGCTGTTCTTCTCCTCTTTAACTTGGGAAACTGAGGCAGGAGATGACCAGGTGTCTGGCTTGGATCACACAGGAAAATTTACAGGTTCTCTGGAGCTCAGATTTACTCTACACACTTTTTGTGCCTGGGTGAAAGTCTGCTGATTCATTTCCTACCCCAGTACAAACCAGGCAGCAGCACCAGTTTGAGGGTGCATCTACATTGCAGCTTGTCCAGTCCCCAGTCCAGTGAAGAGAGAATTCGTGCAAATTCAACTCCACAGCAGGACATGCACAGCAGAAGACACACAACCCTCCTTCAGTCTGCCTTACTCAAGTTGTTCTGCTTTGATGCACAAGAGTCCCACAGCAGGTCCTGGACAGGCAGGAGACATCAAGGTGTAGGGCCACAGTAGACCCCAGGTCATGTTCAGGACTCCTTGGGCAACATTTTCCCTTTCCTTCCTTTCTTTTTCCATACTATACCTTCCCACAAATCCTGCCTGGTGCCAGTCAGCAGCTCCATCAACCAGCCCCATGTGGGTGTGTGGCACCATGGAGGGGGAGAGTTGGGACAGGACGTGGACAGGGGCTCACCTGGAGCAACTGGAGGGATGGAGATAGTTTGTGTGACTTCTTTTCTTCCAGAAGGTTCTGGAGGAAGGGGCCAGGATTGTGCCATCCCAGCTGTGTCAGTGTCCATTTGTCCACTGG
The DNA here is from genome assembly GCA_013400495.1 of Nicator chloris. Taxonomy (NCBI): domain Eukaryota; kingdom Metazoa; phylum Chordata; class Aves; order Passeriformes; family Pycnonotidae; genus Nicator; species Nicator chloris. Next base: position 222,024 of record WAAE01006801.1, read on the forward strand.
GGCACAATTTACCTCATTCCAAAGTGGACACCTCCAGTAGGGCAGAGGACTTGCACCCTCAGAGCTCCAGTTTCTCTCCTCTGACATCTGCATTTCCCCAGCCCCAGCTCAGCCTCTCCTCCAAACAGATCAGATCTGCCTGACGTCCCCTCAGACTCATGCAAAGCCCCAAAATCCAAGGAAAGAGAGATCAAATATTCCTTGGTGTGATCCCAAGGTTTTGTTCAAGGGGTGAAATACAGACCCCAAGCGTTTTATGTTCACGCAGAAAGTGTTTCACAGACAAAGCTGTGATGGTTTGACGGAGTTAGGCTGTGTCCAAACCCACCCCTTTGTAAATCCCGTTTGGAAGTGGAGCTTCCCCAGCCTGAGGAGTCTCCACTATCCCGGGGGAATCCCCTTTGGAAGTGAAGCTGTGCCATCGGCTGCCTCTGCAATGCGCCACTAGGTGCCAGTGAAAGCCCTGCCTGCCTCTCCCACTCAGAAAAACCTCATCCTTGGGACAATTTGCTGTGTTATATTGCAGAGATTTTGTGGTTGTTGTTGTTGCTGCTTGTTTTATTTTGTTTTTTAAGGTAATGCTTCACTTTTAGTCTTATAAAGTCTCTTGCATTTAGGCAGTAGGTATAAATAAATGTGTGAATGTGTTTTGCTCACATCCTCTCTCTGGTTCTCTCTCCATTCCTCTCTCTGTTTCCCCAATGTATATTATAAACTTGCATTTGTTTGCTGTTATTTAAATGAGAATTATTTCTCAGTGTCTTCCCAGACCAAGATTTCACCCCCAGGCTCCTTTCCTCATAAAACACCCTAATCCTCCAAGACTTTCACCTGCCAAATCCTCTCTCCACTGCATCATGATTTGATGTCCTGATATGAACAGTCACTCCAGGAAGCACAGAGGTGCTGGCATGGCATGTTCCAGGCCTGTCCTCCTTTGGGAGATCATTCCTCATATCAGGTCAGCAAAAGGCAAGACACAGGTCCAGCTTTCCCATCTGTGGGAATAATAACCTGGAAGAACAGATCTGCACAGAGCTGGGATCAAGGAGTAGAAGCAAGTTATTGCAGTGGTGCCTATAACCAGCTTGCAGGTGTTTGGGGTTTGGTGGGAAGGTGAAATGAATGAAACAAGGAAGGAAACCCTGCATGGAGAAAAGGTAAAATAATAAATCTCACAGCCCTGTGCACCTGCAAGTTCTATGCTGCACTTCCCTGATGTAGAGATCAGTACAGGACTGAAATGATCTCACATTCTGCCTTACAGTGCCTGGAGTTCTGCACTTGGCAGAAAATAATCTGTCCCATTTTACCCCCTGACATTTCCACAGGTCCAAACCCTTGAGCAGCCACCAGGCTTTGCACACACCTTTCTTGTTCACCTGGTTGCACAAGCTCTGGGTGGCTTGGGCTGTCCCATGGGCACTCAGAGTGAGCACAAGGATCAGCAGCTGCCCAGGAGGGATGTGGGCGTGTGTCCTTCCACCCTCTGGTGGCAGAGCACCCCCAGCTCAGGAACACCTTTGGGCAGGTTGGGTGTCAGTGCCTCCTTCTCCTCCAGCACCTGTGCACCTCTTGCTCCCTGGAGTGCCTGGAGCTGGTTGCCATTGGAGACAAGATGCTGGAATTGGTGGAGAAAAGATCTGATCCAGGCTGGCGATTTCTGCGTCGCTTTTTCAGATCACCCCAACCCCGTGTTTGACCAGCCAGCTCTATCTGACAAGGCTACATAGGGGAAGTGAGAACTGAATTTAAGCCAAGCTGTCATATGCCCCAGTGCCTGATTAATTATACAGTGGAATAAAAATGAAATCTGGCAAAATGAAGGAGAAAGGGTAAACGAAATCTCCGCTCTGCTTTAGAAGGAAATATTGCCGCGGGTTCTATTAAAGATGCCACAGTTAATCACTGTGTCAGGAGGCTTCTGAGCAAGAGGTGGGTACCACAATGCAGGAGGGATGGGCAATTGGGTGTGGGGAGATAAGGCAGCAGGGAGCCCAGTTATTTGTTCAGGTGAGGCTGTGATTGTTCCTAAGATTTGCAAACATGAGAGGTGCCAGCTGAGGCTGAGGGAGCCCCTCGCTGCCTTGCTACACCATGGATTGTTTTTGTTAATTTAGGAAACAGCTCTCACAGCAAGGCAAATGTGATACAAGAGAATAAAGTGTTCAAAATTACAACTAATTTTCTATGCTCTTCCAACCCCGTGTTTTTCTTTAATTGCTTTTAAGCATCTGATTAGCAAGGAAAGCTTTTCTTTGTTTGGCCTGCATCTCTTACAGCTTCATCGTGCAGCCCAAGCCCACAGTTTCCCCTCCTGCCACAAGGAAAACAACTGCAATGTCTGTGGCTGCTTCCATATCCATCATATTCCTCTGATAAGAGCTCAAAATGAAAAACTGGTGTAAGCACAGATGGCCCCAGGGCTGATTTCAAGCCTGGACAGATCAGTGACTACAATCAGTAGGCTTCTTGAACCTGAAGTTGGTTTTGTTTTCTTGGGGAGAGCTGCTGGTCACTCCATCCTCCTCTGTCAGGAGGGAGGAGGAAGGATTATGGCTGTGTTGCCCCCAAATCAGAAACCCCTCCTTGCCCTACTCCCCCTGCCCCAGGTGCTGGCACCACTGTGGGGCTGATCAAACATCTCCAAGAGTTTGAAGTGGTGAGCAGGGAACCTGGATGTTGCAAGAACTTGGATCCTTAGCCCTGCACCGTGTCCCTGCTGTATCAGGGGCAGTGGTAACGAACGGCACAGACTCCAAGTTTTCCAGAAGGTTATTCTCTACTTTATTAACCAAAACACATCATTTTTATAGATGGTTATGACACAGCTGGACATGACTGGTTCTTTGATTAACACCCCATCACCATCACTGCCTAATTAGAAACAACACCTCTTTGTAAACATCTTGTACACAAGTTGGGAAAACAGCAGATGCAAAAGGTTGTTTAAATTCTCTCTCACAGCTTCACAGACCAATGTTTTGGGAAAACTTCTCTCTCACAGGCCTTGTTGCTGCTCTGAGCAGCACCTAGCAGGCCAAATCAGGCCCACAGCACCAGTCACCCTTCATCCCCTGGGTCCTGCTCTCTTTGCTGTGGTCACAACTTTCTATCCCCAAACAGCTACCCCATTATAAGCCAACATGAAAACCTGCAGCTAGGAATGTCTAAGTGACATGCACAAGGCTGAAGAGACAGCACAGCCCTGCTGTGAACAGAGCAGCCTTCCCTGGGCCTTTCCAACACAGCAGCTGCTGTCCCGTGCTCTTCCTCTCCTGGTCTCATCCTTCCTCCCCAGCAAAGCCCACAGGTCCTCCCTGCCAGAAACCACCTGCAATGGACTTGTGGCTATGTGAGCGGTGAGTCCTGCCTGTCATCTGCTGTCTTTCAGCCCCCACATCCCACTGAAGGGCAACCAAACCTGTATCCCTAAGACAGCTCTTTTCCAAGTCCAGAGAACTAAAGTGGAGTCTGGGCATGAGCCTGTCCTGTGCTGGTGCCTCAGTTTCCCTTGCTTTCAAAAGTCCTTGCAGCACAGCCAGGCTCCCTGGTAGTGGGAGAAGCTTCTATTCAGTGGAAGAATTTCAAGGGTGTGAATCATCTGCTCTAATTGAGACATCTGCCTTAGGCTGGGGTGGATCACAGCTCTGGCCCCCCTGAGCTGGTTTCTGCAGGCTGGGTTCTGGCACAGGCAGGGATGTGCAGCTATTGCTGTGCAAATCCTGATGTCAGGACCAAACCCCCATGTGCTGCTGCCTCCCCTCTTCTCCTGCCTCTTCCCAGCCCCTCTCCTCTCTGAGATCTGTCAGTGCAGACTAAAGGCAAGGGACATGTGTGAATTTGCTCTCCAGGAGGCCAGGGAGGTGTTGTGCCCCCTCTGATGTGCCATGGCACAGGGTGCTGGGCCCGGGGCAAGCTCGGTGTGCCCTGGTGCACGCAGCCCTGGGAGCTGTGAGCAGCTGTGGGAAAGCTGCTGAGAAATGTGTGACCAAATCCCCAGGGCTGCCCTGAGTGACAGCCCTGGAGGAGAGCTGAGTGTCTGTGTACATCCCACACACGGCCCTCATCTCCCTCTCCACACTGGTAGGAAATGGGGTTTATCCTAAGATAAGAACACTTTGGCTTTAAACTGAAAACCAGCAGGTTTAGGTTGGCTATTAGGATGAAATTCTTCCCTGTGAGGGTGGGGAGGCCCTGGCACAGGTTGTCCAGAGGAGCTGTGGCTGCTCCATCCCTGGAAATGTTCCAGGCCAGGTTGGACATGGCTTGGAACAACCTGGTGTTGGGGAAGGTGATACAGGGAAACCTTATAGATATGATTGTTTAGCAGTAGGTTCAGAGAACATTGGGCCAGTGAGTGAGATAGAAATGACGGTTACTTTTGATATAGGAAGGTATGCCAGTTCAGGGGACAGGATATTGAGCAATACCAGTGACCAGGCAGAAAAGGGGTCTGCAGGGATAGCAGGAAGAAAGGGATTATAGAAATTAGCATAAGAAAGTAGTGCCTTATTCTAATGTAGTAGTTCTCATAGGCTGTATGTAAATTCTACAGGATTTGTGTCTCACACCGATTGGTTACTGTAAATAGAATATTCAACACAGAATAGGATAAAATAGACTGTAACAGGAAATTCACTCTCTTGGAACTCTCTTGGAACCACGCCAGCAGCTGGGCTGGCAACTGATGGCAAACGCTGGCACCCACGACCCCTGAGAATAAAGCATGTGTTCCATGAGCAACCCCCGTCTCCTGAAGTATATCATCTAACCATCGAGAGAATGAAATCTACAACCTGGGCTGGTGGAAGTTGTCCCTACCCATGGCAGGGGGTGGGATGAGGTGATTTTTAAGGTCCCAACCCCTTCCATGATTCTATGAACACCAAGTGGGTGTTGCAGAAGGAGCTGTCTGGATGCTCCTTTAAATGATGCATTCCAGGGATGGGGGAGCTGAGGAGTTTGTGATTGACTTTGTTGAAAATGGGGATAAAATGCTGCTGGACACTGGGCCAACTGGGCAAACTGGTGTGTCCAGGCTGCTTCTGGGTGGATCCCACCCTGGCATCCCTGCAGGGTATGTCCAGCTCCAAGGCAAGGAACACTCACTTTTGGAGGGGTGATACAAGGCACTGAAATCTGGTCAAATATAGAGATAAAAATCCTAAAGCAGCTCCATAGCTGCCTTGTTGCTTTGTAACTGTGAGTTCTGCAAGATCAGAGAGGGTAAACCTGTGTGTTTCTGGCCAAACCTGCTTTTATGATAACCCTTTAGACACAGATTTGTGACCGAATCTGAGACTGAGTGCCGGGATTGATTCACGTCTCAGGACAAACAGGGTGGGAACCGATCCAGTTTGCAGTCTTAGGATTTATTATTTGTGGTGTATCATCAAGCAATAAGCAAGAGATACAAGGAAAAGAACAGAATCCATGCAAAGCTAGATCAGGAACAAGATGGCTGCTGAAGCATTAACATTTTATAGTGATTTTTCCATCCAATCATTAACAAAAAAGAGTTTAGCATCATATTACTGTAGTAAATCAAAAAAGATCCCACGTGGGGTAAATGAGAACAAAAGGTCTCTATAAACCAGGGCAACAATACACAATAATTCATTATTTTAAGATTGAAACTTTTTCTATCTTTGCAAAGCATATACCTAGTACATAACACACCCTGTATCATCCATCAGTCCTTGTTCTTGTGCCTTATGATAAATAGAAATGTATTTTTCTTGTATCCTAATTTCTTAGCTTTCTCTGGGAGAGTTTTAAAGTTCCCAGCCTTTTTCTCATCTCTCTACCTCCTGAGGCCTTCTTTACACTTCCTAGAAACCCTTTTACCTTTTAAATTCCCACAACTGAGTGGCTTAGACTTCTCTGAGAAGTTTAGACAGTGAGGAAGTGTCACAAAAGCTTGTGACTCAACAGGAGGGGCCATAACCCAACTTTAATCTGTAATCATCTATTTTAAATAAAATAAGGCATAGTCTAAACTCTGTAGATGATAGGGTAGTCCTTTAGATACTGCACTGGCAATACTTAGGTGCTGTATTAGCAATAAATCCAGTCATGATCACCCAGATCTGACAATCACTGCGTCCCATTCTCATGCCTGACTGAGAACCTTCACTTGGCTGCTCTGCTGATCTTTCTCCTGCTTTACCTCCTGGTGTAGACAGCATCTCCTTCCTGCTTGCTTTACTTCTTAGGTACATCCTCCATGTAGTAAAAATACACCCTGGGAGAGAAGCATCACTCAGTTCTTTGGACCAAGGGAAAGAATAACCCCGAATTGAAATGCTCAGCCTGTGCTAAAAGGACAAGTTTTCTCTGGTGCAGGGCAGTTATTGCTTCTTCTTTCAGCTCCTGTTTGGTTTAATCTCCCTGATCCCCTCTCTCACCCTCCTCAAGACTCATCCACTGTCCTCCACTTGAGGATTTCTATGTATAAATTCTACAAGACTGAATGAGGATAATAAATTCATTTTTAGAGGGTAGAAACACATTTTCAAAGTGGCTTTATCTATCTACAGAGGACCAACAAGCTGGTGGAGAAAATAAAACAAGCAAGACCTTTCATCAGCTTTTATGACTTCCTCAAAGGCCTAGAAAGTAGTTCATAGATTTATTTCTTTTAAAAGACATGGAAAGCCAACTTTGTCCTTCAAAGCCCAGCTGATCTTATGTTTAGGGTGTTTTAGCCAACACAGCCAGAAAACCCTTTGGATTCCTGACAAGAAGCCTTAAAACCCAAACTTGCAGGTGAAAAAATGGGGTGAAAATCCTTCCAGGAGGACATGGAAGCCAAACAGTTTGGGAAAAAATATCTATGAGCCCTTCAGCTCCAGGATATTTAGGGTCAGTAACTCTTGTGCTGCTGGTGATTCAGCCACCACCCTGAGCCACCCAGAGCATCACTGGTCCTTGTGCATCCCCAGAGCTTCACACTGCTCCTGGTTCTGTGAGAAACCCAGCAGGGAAGGCTCCTAAACCTGTTTATAAATATTTAACATCTTGCCCAGGTGAATATTTAACATCTTGCCCAGTATTTAACATCTAATCCTGTTGAAGTGCCCGTGTTCCCAGAGCTCAGGAGCTGGCAGTGGGAGCTCGCAGCAGCCACAGGGATTTGCTGGGTGCCTGCTCAGGAGAGAAGAGATTTTTGACATTTAAAGCCTTGTTATCTTAAACTTCCTTTGGAGGTGGAGAAAATAAGTGGTGTCATGGTTCTTGCATTTTAAACAATGCTTCAAAGGAGAGGAGGCTTTAAAGGAGAGAAAAGAGGGCTGGGAATGAAAAAAAAGTCCAATTTCCTTGTTTTCCCCTCAGCCAGGGTGGGCTGTGACGTTCTGTCAGGCAGCTGGAGCTCCTCATGGCATAGGAAACCTTCACTCATCTCTTGTGCTCTCCCATTTTCTTTGGAGCAAGACAAATCCTTTACTTGAAGCAAAACCTTGAGCAAGCATTGGCCTGCAAAATTAACAAACTCCTGATGCTCAACACCAATCTTTTACAAGAGCAGAGTAGATGTGAGAACAGCCCAAGAAGCTTTGTTGTTTGAAGGGGTGATTTCCTTTGCTGTGCCATTCAAAACTCTTGGATTCAGCTGGTTTGAATCCATCAGAGTGGAGTGAGGGACTTGTTATTATCCAGTAAACAACAAGAGAAATAAAAGGGGGGTTAGTGCTAATCTTCAGTGTGAGGTCTCACATTAAACCCACCTGGAATCCTGGGGTCACTTTTGGATCCCTCACAGCAAGAAAGATATAAGGGGCTGGAGAGTGTCCTGAGGAGAAAACAGAGCTGGGGAAGGGGCTGGAGCACCAGGCGCAGCTGAGGGAGCTCAGTCTGGAGCAAAGGAGGCTCAGGGGGGACAGGAAGGTGAAGCCAGGTGGGGGTCAGTCTCTTCTCCCAGGTAACAAGAGGTAGGACAAGAGGAAATCTCCTTAAGTCGTGCACGGGGAGGTTTGGATCGGATCTTCAATAAAATTTCTGCACTAAAGGTGTGGTCAGGCATTGAAATTGACTGCCTAGGGAAGTGGTGGAATCACTGTCCCTGGAAGTGTTGAAAAAACATGTGGATGATGTTGGGGAAGGTGATTGTTTAGCAGTAGGTTCGGAGAACATCGGGCTGGTGGGTGAGGTAGAAATGACAGTCACTTTTGATATGGGAAGGGATGCCAGTCCAGGGGACAGGATATTGAACAATACCAGTGACCCAGCAAAAAAGGGGTCTGCAGG
>WAAE01006801.1:240275-305789 GCA_013400495.1 Nicator chloris
GAGAGGAGAGGAGAGGAGAGGAGAGGAGAGGAAGAAGACTCACCAATATAGTGCTGAAGGCCATCAAGGGACAGAAGTGGAGCTCTAGCCCCTGGCTGAAATGTTCTGCTTCCCTCCTACCTCCATTTTATGGTGGGGAGCTCAGAGTGCTTTTTAAACAATCCTATTAAATCCCTTTTTCTATAACCCTGACCTGGTGCTGGCTTTTCTCTGGTCACCTCTGAGCCACCTACTCCAAATGGGCCTGGAGGTGTCTGACTCAGGTGGTGAGTGGAGGTGGCTGCCTTTGGAGGTGACAGAACAACTTGTGGGGGAGGCAAAGACATTTCAAAGCCCAAACTCAGTTTGTTCATTAATTACGTGTCCAAGTAATTAACTCTCCAATGTCCAACTCTTCCTGGAGTACAAGGGCTTGATTCAGTCAGCTTAATGAGAGCTGCTGGAGAATTCTAACGGTGTCAGCTGTGACCTCCTGGATCAGCAGCCAGGCAGGATGCTCTAAATTCTCATTTAACACCCAAAAATAAGGTTAGAGAGACCGCCCCGAGGTTTCCATGGGCTGTGAAGGTGAACCATGGACCTGACCACTGCACTCAGGTGAGAGAAATCCATGTTGCTCATGGGCCACTCTGTCACTTTATCCTGCAGACTGTCACAGTCTGCAACTTGAGGGTTCCAGAGGAGGCACCACAAATGCTCCAGTGTGCTGGAGGTCATTGCTGGGCTGATCCAAATCTTGCCTATTAAAAGAAGCAATAAACATAAAATTCACCAGGTTTCACACACGTTTCTGCAGTGGACAAGGGCTGAATATCTCCCAGCGTAATATTTCATCTGAAGAAATGGCACCTGAATGTTTCTTCTCTTTTCTCTCTCCTCAGCATCCTGGCTTTGGAATCATATTCTGCCTGGTCAGCCTGTTCCTCTCCTGGGCTTCTGACCAGCTGATCATGTGGAAAGAGTAAAGCTTAATTGCTCTGACCTTGACAAAAGTATAAAAGCACAGGAAGAAAGGGCTGGAAAAGGAGCCACGTTCTTCACTTGTTAGTGTCAATTCATAATAGTTAAAATAAGATGAATGAAATGATTGCATTTAAAGTCAGGTTTTCTTTTTTTTTTATTATAATCTCTGTCAATAGAAGCCTAAATGGAAGATATATTATTTTTCTTCTTCCTTTCTTTTTCCTAAAGCAGAGAATAATTTTTGTCCTTCCCAAACAAAGAAGCCTTATTGTGCAAAATCCTAGCTAGCAGAAAACATCCCTTGAAGTATGTGATTGCAGGCATTATCCTTTGTGTTTAAAAGATACAGATATGTTGAAAAAAGCAACAAGCTCCTAATTTAACTCTTTCCTGAGACCAAGATCTTCCATGTGTCTGAAAAAAGGGATGAACATCATCTTGGTGCAGCCTGTTCACAGGCATGATGTGGGTGGATGTGTCCCATCTCCTGCTAACCTCCAAATGCTGTCTGGGGATCGTGTGGGAAAGGGCGAGCTGACCTGACTCATGGGGAATTGGAACTTGGAGTTTTCCAGGATTTTTCACCCCAGATTTCATTCCTCTGATATGTTCCCAGCTTGTTGCTGTTTTATCTTCTTTTCTGCCAGAGTTGGGATTAAACACTCAAGAGACACGGATTTTTCATGTTTAGACTCAGATGTTTATTCATCCTTATCTATATTACAGCCTCACAAGCTGTGAGTCCTGCAGCACTCTAACTAAGAAGGTGTAAAGTGGATGCCTCTCTATCTCTACAAGGTCTTTTCAAGTACAAATTGTCCAATTATGAACTGACACCTCAATTGTTTTTACTTTTAACCCAATAACCAACCACCTGTGGTCTGCAATGGGGCCCTTACTAATCAATTACAAAATACCACCCAAACCCATGAAGAAGGTGAAGAACAAGCACTAACCTGCACCCTACAACCTCCATCTTGCGTTATATATCTTACTATATTCTAATACCTTAAACTCTAAGTTTTCCACCCGGTGATATTACACACCTCTATTCCAACTACACACCCATAATCCCAGTGCCATCACTCAATTTTGGAAGCCTTTTCCACAGCCTCAGGTCAAATGCAGTGTTTTCTTGAGGGTCAGTGCCTGTCAGCACAGAAAGCCCAAAATTCTCAGCTTCCAGGGTTCCAACACCAGCTGGTGTTGCTTCTCAGCAGCAAAGGCTCTCACGAGTTGTGTGTGGTTTGGTGATTTACCCAAATGTGGTCGGCCAGTTTTGCAGAGGATATTGCCATTGAAATATTTCCACCTGCACTGTCATGCTCTTGGCAATCTGCTCCAGTTGGTTAATTTTTTAAAACTGTCTTTTCACATAAATGTAATTGTAACAGCAGGAGAGCAGCCCCAGAGCTGGGACAGCCTGTCTCCCCTCCAACCCAGGCAGTTTCATCCTAAATAGTGACATTGTTGGATTCACCCTTGCCTTTGGCTTGGACAGCCCATGAAGAGCATTTCAAAGAGTAATTTGGGTGCCATTAATATTCTCTAAGACGACTCAGAGATGTAGAAGATACTCAGCAGACAGCTGGAAACTGCAATTGCCAAGCAAGCAAGGTGCTTGTCACCTCTGCCAGTGCCAGTAGTGACACAGTGGGTCCTGGGGTTAGGGTTCATTTGGGCTGTGCTGATATTTAGGTTTTCTGAGTGTATTTAGTATAAAAAATCCCCATAAAATAGATATACTGTTGTATGTTCTGAACGTATGTAATAGACTATATGTGGTAAAGAAGAACTAGAGAGACAAATTGTCACCAGCCCACCCATAAAACAACCAGTAATGGTGAACACCTCATTAAATCCCTCCTCTGGGATGAGACACTGCAGATGCACACAGGACCTGCTGTCTTCTCCTCTGAGTGACCTTCCCAGCAGCCCCAGTCCCCTGATCTCTCTGCTCCCAGGAGGGGACAATTTGTGCAAGGTGCATCCCTCACCTGCTCTGTTCTGCTTTTGAGCCTGTCCTCCCAATACAGAGACACAGATACTGGGCAAGTGCTATTTCAGAGGAGCCTAGAAGCTTCCCCAGAAGTTTTTCTCCTAACAAGGTGACATTCTCTCCAGTTCTCCAAAGCAGCTCTGGAAATGTGGAAAGATAAGCCCTGCTGGGATTCTACCAGCAAATTTCCTAAAAGATACTGATCCCAGCTCCAAAGCCCTGATGGTGTGATGCTCTGAGAGGCAGTGGTGACATTGCTACTGCAACACTGTTTTTTTTTTATCTCTGGAGCAGTTTTATATATTCAAGTAGTGTGTGTATATAATTTTCCCATTTCACCTCATTTACCCACTTGCAATTTATCAGATCCTGTCTTGCAGCCTTCCTGCCTCTGGGCCCTGCTCAGTCCTCATGATGCTTTCTTAGCACAGCAGGAGGGACCTGGGAAGGTGCAATGCAGCAGTGCATTCCCACACCCAAACAAATGTCTCTACATAAGGAAAAAGGTTCCAGTTTCACCTTAGAACTAAAAAGGAAAAAACCCTAGAAACCTGTCTGCTCTCCTGGCAGTAACTGGCTCAAGGCCAAGACAAAAATACTGATAGGTGTCTTTACCTGTTCCTCAGAAAAACAGCAATCCTCTGTTGGGCAGTTTGCCAAGAATCCCACCTCAATCGTTCAGTACTCACAGGAGAGCACAGAGCTTCTCAGGGATTTTCAGGGTGTTGTAGCTGGGGCAAAGGGTTTCTTTGCACCAGGCTCGGCTTTTTCCCTGTTTCTGTATTGTTTGTCATATTCTATTTTTATTAAAACCTTTTTGCTTTTCCAAACACCTCTGATCAGCCGCCTGGGAATTATTTTTAAGCCTTTCTGAGAAGCGCAGGGCGAAGTCAGACTGATACATTTACACGTGTCTCATTCCATTCTGGACTCCTGTAATCACGTATCAACTCAAGAGAAAGAAATAAATCCCTGGCACCACGTGGAGCCCTCTCCAGCCCTGTGAGGCTGTGGCCGCCTGTGCCGTTCTCACGTTTTCACACCAGAGGTTAGCACACTGTAAATGTGAGACAGAAAAGCCTCATGCACAGTCACAGCTCTGAAAATCCATCCTCTGAACTAATGAACAGACTGGGTCTGTTTTACCTGGGTTTTTTTTTAATCTTATTTTTTATCTGGTTCACTGGAGTACGGTCACTTGAAGCAATAAGCTTGTGAGGGGAAGTACAACAGCATTTTTACTGCAGGGATCACTAATTACCCCGTAGAAATGAGTGACCTTTGCTGGAGACCAGCCCCGATCACTCTCTGTGTCTGATTAAGGTGAAGCCTGGTAGATGGAAGAGGAACTGGGAGGTCTGAGGACCACGAGAGCTGATAAGCCTGCTTCAGCCTAATTGCAGATGAAGTGATTAATTGAAGAATAGGGATTCAGTTCTACATTAGGGATTAAATTTTACCCTGGGGCTTTTTCTTGCCTGCCAAAGAGATGCCTCCAGGACCTGTACAGGCAGGTGAAGGTGGATTTTTTTTTCTCTGGTAAGGGAAAGCTGTTGTAGTCTGGAAGGTGGGAGAACACCTGAAAACTTTGTGTCTCCAGAGGAGAAAAGAAGAAGACCATCTAGGTCTGAAGCTCAGGCCCCAGGGGCAATATGGGCTCAGCATTTCCCAGGCTGACTTATTTTCCTTCATAATTCTGACATTCTGGGTCTGGAGCTCAGGCACACAGATATTTTGGAGCACAGGACTGTGTCCATTTCCATGGTTCTCAATGTAATGAATCAAGGTCTTCTTGGTGTTTCAAAGCATTTAAAGGGTGGCTGCAGAGATGGAGATTCACTTTTTATAGGGAGACATATGGAGAAGATGAGGGGTGATGGGTACAAGTTACTCCTGGGGAGATTCTAACTGGACACAAGAGGAAAATTTTTCTCAATGAGAGCTGTCAGCCCCTGGAATAACATCTCTCAGGGAAGTGGTGGATTCCCAACACTGCACACTTCTGTGATTATTTGGACAGGGTGCTGGGCCATCTTGTCTGGATTGTGTTTTTCCCAAGAAACATTGGACCAGATGGTCCTTGAGGTGTCTTCCAACCTGGTATTTTGTGATTCTGTGATGTGTAGGTTGGGATGAGCTGCCCACCTGTGGATTTCCTTGTTCTTTCATCCTTGTCCTGAGTATGTCCAAGCTGTTCAGCCTTGTGCAGAGCTGCATGGACGTGGCCTTAGGGACCCTGTAGGCAGCTTTTGCTTTGTCTTTTCTCCTTTCATGGTTTCCAAGCTGATGGAAGCATCAAGCTAAGAAAGCTTGTGGAAGATTCTACAGCAAAACAAAGTTCAGTCTAAAAATATCTTCAGCCTAAGGCTGGAGTATTTATTCCAGGTTTCAATGAACTCTCCTTGCGAGTTTCCCAGCCACATGCTGGTTTGCAGATAGAGGGCCAAGGGCTTTGTGTTCTCACACCTCTAAATGACTCATGAAACCAGTGACCACTCCAGATTCCCTCAGCACCTGCAGACACGAGCAGCTCCAGCCATCAGAAAACCTATTTTTTTTTGTTGTTGTTATTTTTTGTTTGTTTGCCCAAATTTCTGTTGCCTTCCTTCTGAGTCAACACTGACCCCAGACGAAAATAAACAGGAAAGATTTTGCTTTCTCCCCGTCACTCAAACACATCACACTCCCAGACATACATCCTCCCGTCCCTGGCAGCCATCCTGAATTCCATATGCACTTGGGACAACAAGGAAGCCTTGGTTTTCTGCCAGATTTAGCAACTGGTTACAATCTGTGTGATTGCTCAAAATCACGTTGAGTTTTGAAGGCTGAGTAGCAGCTTGGAGGAATTTGCTTCTGGAGGAAACATCCTGTGCACCCAACAGTTGTTTACTTTCTACAAACCCACCCGTTAATTTAATAAAAGTTATTTCTACTTCCAACTCTGTTTTTGGCCTATGAACCTTATTCATGACAGCTCTTCTGCATTTCCCACTGCTAATTTTAGTCAATGTTATCCTAGGAAGTACTGGCTGTGCTAACAGAGGGTCAGCCTAGGCCAGGGACCCCTTCACAGTGTCTGAATGCCAGTTTGGGGTTTGTGGAAAGCTCTTTACCTGTACTGAGAGGGTAAAGCCACAGCTCACAGTCCAGGCAATGTGATACCTTAGTTCAACTCAGGTTTAAAAGCTGTTTTGGCCAGAGATTTATTCCTTGATATTCTCCCTGGCTGAAGAGCAGCTATGGCTCCTGGATCTGCCATAAGGATAAAAAACCAGATGCTTGGCTTTACCTCATGGGTTTTGCTCAGGCTTTGTGTACTGGTCCCAAGAACCAGCTGTGAACCTGTGGCTGGAGCAGGTTTGTGTCATTTGGTGGATAGAGGGGAAGGAAAAGCAGGAGGTGAAAGAGGGAGGAGTTTGATGGGGTTTATTAACTGAGGTGGTGAGCAAGATGGAAAGGGCTTCAGGATGGCACTTGTTTGTGGTAAAGGGAAAATCCTTGGGGGTTCCACAAACTCCAGGATTTTCAGGAACTCAGATGGGAAGGTAGGAGGCTGCTCAGAAGGATGGACACTGTGCATGAAGGACAGGGGCAGGGAGGTGGTAGAGCAGGTATTTGGCACCAAGCTGTGGAGCTCCAATAAGGGAAAGCAAAGCTGCTGTCCCAAATGATTTGGGTATGGAGGCATTCTACAGTGAAGCCAAGGCAGGTGCACCAAATTCTACCTTTCCCTAAGGATTCTGGGGTGGGATTATCTCATGGAAAGCTTTAGGAGTCTCTCTGGCACAGCTGGATGGCAGGATTTTCCCCCAGGCACCAGACAGGGCATTCTGGGGATGCCTTTTACAATCTAGAAATGAATGGATTTTTGCTTCTCCCTGGGACCCCTGGAATTTGGAAGAGCCTGGGGACCTGGGGGACAGACCAGCCACCTTCTAACACCCTGTCTCAAACCTGGGTACATTCTTCCAGAATGGAAATGCAGGGGCACACATATTCTGTTAGGCATCCTATTGTGCTGGTGCTGTGCTAAACCTGAGTATATTTAGAGCACAGAGAGATGGATATAAAGACACTGCTGAGATTTCTGAGAATTATATTTGAGAGCACCACCTCCAGCCTGCAGGGTTTGGGGTTTTCAGTGGGATGCTCCCATCAGAGCAACTCCAAACCACATCACTCTTCTGATTGCACTTCTTGAGGGCATTTTGGTGCTGTGGAGTCAGCGTGGATCTCACACACAGCCAAGGACTGCCAGTGCAAGGATGTGCCCTCCAGGCCTTGCCCAGAAAAGTGACAACAGAGCATTTGGCTGAGGACCAGGTTTTCTAACAAGTCAGAAATGTGCTGACAGCCACGGAGGTGAGACATATGGTCCCCCTTTCCTCCTTGTCTTCTCCAGTGTCAGTTGGCTTTCCCGTGTATTATAAAAGACTCATTGCAGTGATAAGGTCAGAGATGAGCTTTTTATCAGACTCCCTTCCTCTCCTGATGGCATTTTTCATGTAGTTCAAGCCACTCTGTACTGGAAAGTCCAGGGAAGGACAGGTAGAGTTCTCCGTGGCATTTATTTTGGCAGGGAGTTTCTCAGCAGTTCTGCTGCTGGGTGGGTGAGAAAGCAATATCCCAGCAGGAGATTATTAGTGGATTTCAGCTGTGTCAGTGTGAGCTATCACTTTGCTACCAATAGCCATCAGGCCCTGAAGGCTGGGATGGCAACTTTAGAAGTGTTCCTTTAGTGCTGCTGATTGTTCAGTGTCACAGGGTGGGGTGAGCTGCCAATTTGCTGAAACAATTTTAAAAATCAAACAAACAAACACACACCACACCCCCACCGACCAACAACAACGAAAAACCAACCAACCAAACCCCAAAAACCTTGCTGAAAAGAGTTACGGACAGCATAAGGTTCTGTAAAGCAATGAGGTATTTTTGAGCATCCTCTTCTGAGCTGGTTTGACATTTTTAGTGGGGTAACTGGCTCCTGATTGGACAAGGCGTGGGTGAAAGCTGCTGCAGGGATGAGATAATGCATTGCACAGCTTGTCAAATTCCCCGCTGATGCCTGAGTTGAGTCAGGATGGGGGAGTGTGGGCCTTGGTGTTTGGCTGGGCTTGTTTGCAAACACCTACTTGTGCGCTCTGAAACGCAGCGAGAAAAACACTGGAGGAATTTTTGGGGGCTGAGAATCCAGGGAGCAGCTTGGATTCTCTTGAAGAGAACGGTGGGAAATGGCTCCAAGGGACACGGCGGCGCCTGTGCGCTCATTCTTGGGAAAGCTGCAGAGAACTGATTTACGAGGGTGTTTTGACATTGCAAACTCCTTGGAGAGCTCCTCAGCAGGCCTGAGAGGACGTGGAGAAGGAAATAGCTCTCTAGAAAGGGGAAAAGCTGGAGCCAGCATGACCTGCAGGGGAGCTTAGGTTATGAGAGGGCTTGCAAAGGCAGAGGGAAATGTCAGGGCTCAGGGGTGCAGGGGCAGGCAGCACAGACATCACAGCCATGCTGGATGTCCATCAGGGGTAGCACGCTGAGCTGGGGGGCAGACAGACAGACTGACCCTCCCCAGAACCAGCAGTGGCAGTTTCCAACCCACAGAGGAAATTTCCCAGTGCTGGTTTGTGGGTAACAATAACCCCTCAGGAGAGCAGCGGGTGGCTCCCCGAGCTCTTTGGTCTGCAGAGAGGAACACTGTCCCCAGAGCTGTGGAATTTTTATCTTTGGTGCTTCCTTGGGGATCTGGGGTCTCTTCATGAGTTTTTCACGGTGTTTGGAGAAGATGCCAACTAGGATTATCCTCAAGGAGGACTCACAGGGGTCTTTTTGGAGAGGCTAAAAGGGGAGATGAGGGTTGGGAACAGGAAAACCAATCCCTGCCTGAACTTGCAGAACTTTGGCTTCTACATCTGCAAGAAAATGGGGAGAGAACAGCAGACTCCAGTCCCCACCAGTCCAATGCATTCAATGTCCCCTTGAGCACAGATTCTGCAAATCCAGCAAGGATTTCAGAGGTAGAATAGGAACTAGAAAGCTTCTCAATGGGAATAGAAAGCTTCTTAAAGCTTTCATGGCATGAAACCAACCTGGGTAGGATGGATCCTTTCTCAGATTGCATTTCCTGGATTCTTTGAGCAGCTGCTGTCTCCTGGCAGAGGTAAGAGAAGGACCAGGACAAGACAATTTTGCAGCAGTGTGAGGTGAAACCAGGCTGAGCAGGCACTCCATGATTGTCCTGCTTTGCCCTGGGGTTTTCACAGAGGCAATAAACAGCCCCTGGATGGTGTCAGGAATGTGACATGTCCAGCTTGAGAAAGGGATGCTTATAGGGAGTGGCCTGCTCTCACTGAGGCATTTCTGAAGGGACAGAGGAATGGCTGGTTTCTGCACACATCTGTAATTTGTGTTGAGCATTTTGCATTTTCGCTTGGTGCTCAGCAGTTTAATCCATTTATTTGGGCCCTTTTACCTTGATTCCTTTTAGAACTTAATTTATGTTCCATTCTGAAGGTTTAGCACTCGCTCCAGACAGCTAAATGGGTGATGTGTCTGCTGCATAAACCAGAGAGGAGCCAGTAAACCTTTTCCTCTGAATTCCTGCTGTCTTTTAATAGCTGAACATCAAGACAAACCCAGTGTTCAGCCTCAGTGGGTGACTGCCTCATCCCATGACTTCTAGGTTCTTTCATTGGGATTGGCTCCTGGACACGTCTGAGGACATTGAGATTTCCAGGAAATCACAACCTTGACCCATTCTTCCCTTGTGATTTCCAGGAGGTGTCCACGTTCCTGCTGTGGCTTCACAGTCAGCTCAGCTGGTGTCACAGCCCAGGCTGTTCAAAGGGCTAAAACACAGCACAACTCTTCTAAGATTTCCTTTCATGGCCCGTTTCCTACACATTTCCCATTCACATGGAAGGATAACAAATACCCTGTCTATTTTTATACATCAGAACAAGGTGCTTGAACAAGCAGGATTTTCCATGCTGTGTTGGAGCTGTTGCAAGCGACACAAATATTTCTTTACTCCAAAAAAGCATTCACAGCTTGGGCAGGGATGGGCCCTGTGGGTGGGGAGTGAGTTTGCTAATTTTGGAAAGCTCCAGTTAAGAGCTGCTCCTTGAATCCCAAACGTTTCTGCTGGGATTGCCAAGGGCTTGCCCTGCAGTCTGTGGGTGTGCACGTGAGTGCATGGAGTTACATTGAGCAAAAGCTTCCACAAAGCTAATTCTGGGCTCCTGATCCCTCCTCCACAGGGAGAATGTCGTGGAAAATGCACACATCCATCACTGTGGGAAGGTGCAATGGTGCCACTGCTCTGTAGATGTCCCTCAACTGGGTGTTGGTGGCACGTGGGTTATTTCAGGCACGTTGGCTCTGTCTTCATCAGCTCCTTCCCTTGCAGTGAATAAGATCTTCCTGTCAAAGCTGTTTATCTCCTGCTTTTAAAAAATGAGTCAGGGAACAGTCTCAGAGCGTGGGGTGGGCTTGTGCTGTGGGTTTACTTTTCTGCCTGAAACACAAAGATGAGGCCAGTGCCTATCACAGAGCACAGGAACACAGATCCAGGACAGACATTCCCCTGTTCCCATGGCTGAGGATGGCTAGCAGACAAAAAGGTTCTTAAATGCTGGAACTAGAGAAATTTCTCTTGCTTTGACTCAGCTAACAATGTCATATTAAATCCAGAATGGCAATTTGAAGATGGATCAAAGCATTATGACAGCTGCCAGCCTTTGATGTAATACTTTTGTTGGAAAAAGTGGTGGAAGAAGCACAGCTGGTAGATTGGTGGATAATGGATTTAAAATTGCACACACTGTCAGACCTAAAGAGGCTGGGAATTTTGCTGAGAACTCTTGCCCTCTTTCTTT
Source organism: Nicator chloris (assembly GCA_013400495.1). NCBI lineage: Eukaryota > Metazoa > Chordata > Aves > Passeriformes > Pycnonotidae > Nicator > Nicator chloris. Next base: position 251,112 of record WAAE01006801.1, read on the forward strand.
ACATCACAGTGTGTTGATGCTCCAGGGAAAATGTGTTTTCAGGAGCACTTCCTCAGCTGCATCAAAGCACTTGTCAACTAGAGATATTTAACAGGACCTTGAACTGGCAAAAAGAAGCCTTCAAGACTATTTTCCCTCCTTTTGTGGTCGCCTGAAATCAGCAAAACATTTTGATGCAGGAAAATTGCTGTTGCTGCCAGTTTTCTGGCACGTGGTGCCCGTGTGTATCAGCTGGGCTGTTTCAGAGCAGGCCGTGCTGGGGTGGTGGCTGCTGCTTTTACCACAGAATTGTGCTCCATAAACGTCTGGGATCCTCAGCTGGGTTTGGACCAGGTTGTGTGTGTTGTAACTCCCTTCTTGCTGGAGCCTTCAAGGCTACCTCAGACCCCAGCTGGGTATTCAACAAGGACCAAAGGCAAAAGACAAAGAGGCTCTTTCTCCTCGAGATGCAGTCCCACCTTTTTATTGTGAAACTGATCCAGGGGTCCGGGAAGGGGAAGAGGGAGTCTCCACCCCCAGCAGGGGTTTTTAAGCCCTACCAGAAAGGGGAGGGGGAGAAGGACAATGGCCAATGGGGCAGGGTGGAAGGGGGTGTGGAGGGATCAGTTACAGGTGTACCTGGGAAAGGGGAGGGGTGAAACCTGAGGAGCTGCCTCTATGTGCAATGTTAAAACTATTTGTGTGCAAAACCCCCAGTGCAATATAATAACAAAATAATCTAACTATACAGTGGAACACAATAGTGTGGGCTGGGGAAAAACAGATCAGGCAAGAAGATCCATCTGACAACCTCTGGAGCCAGGCTGGGAGCGCTGGGGGTGCTCACCTGGAGAGGAGAAGGCTCCAGGGAGAGCTCAGAGCTCCTGCCAGGGCCTGAAGGGCCTCCAGGAGAGCTGGAGAGGGACTGGGGACAAGGCAGGGAGGGACAGAACACGGGGAATGGCTTCAAACTGAAAGAGGGCAGGTTTAAGTAGACATCAGAGGGATTTTTACAATGAGCGTGGTGAGGCCTTGGCACAGTTGGCCAGGGAAGCTGTGGCTGCCCCATCATTCAAGGCCAGGCCAGATGGGGCTGCAGTAACCTGATCTCACTGAAGAGCTCCCTGCTCATTGAAAGGGGGTTGGGCTCTGTGACCTTTAAAGGTCCTCTCCATCCCAAATTATTCTGTGAGTCAATGGCTCTCTGCCTAAACCCCCACCAGTCCCCCTCGGCTCACTTTATTACCATCCAAGAGAAACAGACACTTACAGAGGCCTAAAAATCTCTTTCAGATTCCTCTTTTACATGAGATAAGTCATTCTCTGGCCTCCTGATGATGTTAATTGGTTCTCTACACACCATGGAAGGAACAGAGGGCAATTAAACAGACAACACTTCTCTGCCCAAGGTCAGTGCCAGCAGCTGGATGCTCGTGCAGAATTTCACTGCCAAACTGGACACGTGTCAGAGTGGTAGAAACAACTGACTTCTGACAGAGGCAGCTTTTCCAGTTAAACCATTCAAGCTTGGTCATAAAAAAGAAGTTTTGTGGCTGCTGATTCAGGCAGCTCCAGCCTTTCCCTGCCTGTCAGGGCTGGATGTGGTGCTCCAGTAGCAGGGTTCAGCTGATGGATGGTAACCCTGGGCTCTTTCTCTCAGCCCATCCCATCTGCAAGGCAAAACCTGTGTCTGACCAGGCCAACACCCCATGGCTTGGTGTGCCCTGTCTCTAGGACTGGATTATGTCAGTGAGGCTTTTTCCTTTTTTTCCTAATTTTTTTATTATTTTTATTTATTTTGTTACTTCTGGTTTTTTTTTTTTCTTGGTTTTCTGGTTTTCTCCCACGTAACTCTGCCATGTTTTCTCCAGATAATGAAAACCTTAATGTGACCTCACCTGCCCTACCTCCTTCTCACACAGAAATAATTTCTCTCAGTGACAGCAGGCACTGGGAAGTGGAGTTGTGGCAGTGCAGCAGACACCCCCAAACTGCCACGGTTTTTCATCGCACGGGCAAAACTGCTGTGGTGAAAGTGGGGAAAAGTGACTCTGCAGAAGGTCAGCCTTGCTGAGACTCTGTATTTCAGTGTTTCCACACCAAATGCCCTCCATTCCCAGGGAAGGCAGTTCTTTACTCTTTAGAGTAAGTGCCTGTGACAGTCCAAAGCAGTGAGTGCCTCATCCAGACAGAAACGGGTCCCCGACATGCACTGAGTCCATCTGCAACATTTAGAGAACAGCACAACTCCCTCTCCTTGGAGAACCGTGTTAAAGGTGGTGACATGCTTGGGGACAATGACAAGTCACCTAAGATCACAGATCCTATCAGATTTTGGCTCTTTGGGGCTAAGAGGGAAAGAAAAATGCCACATGGAGGAGACTGAGAATATTTACTGAACGGACACAGAAATCCTGATTCAGTTGCCCAGACAGCATCTCCTGCTATTGGAGGTGTTTAAGGACATGGTTTAGCAGTGGACCTGGCACTGATAGGTTTTTTGAGCCTCAATTATTCTACAATTTGATGATTCTATGCCCGTCTGGGTTATTCCAGCCAGCTTTACCTGTCCTATCTCCCAGCTCCATGGAGAGGTCTCCAGTACCCTGGGGTATTTCAGATCCAATGAGTCCCCAGTTCCAGGAGGGAATTCAGCTCAGGATAAGTCACTTACAATATAGAGATCATCTCAGATCTCTCCACAGACACTGCTTTTCTCCAGCAGGACACCAGAAATCTCAGTATCCTGGGATGAGGCAGGACACACCTCTAAATCTCAGTGTATTTTCTCTTCTGTGACCTCAGTTCAAGTGGAAGTCGCCCTTGGATTAATCTGTCCAAAACATGATCTCTTGGGCCTTTTTTATTTCTTCATTTTTAATATATATTTTCAAACAGCCTTGAGCACTGTTTATTTATAGACAGAAAAGTGCCTTAAGCACAAGGTACAGTCTCTAGTGGTGCTATTCACAATAAATAACCTGCATTAATCAGAGATGAAATACAAGGTCACCTCTTTGTTCTGACTTCTTCTTTAATTTGGCTTCACTCCACACTCTGTTGCTTCTTTCTTACAAAAAAAACCCCCAAAAAACATAACCAAAAAAACCCCCCAAAAAACAAAAAAAACAACAAAAAAACCCCAAACAAAAACAAAACAAAAAACCCACAAGACCCCCCCCTCCCCAAAATTAAAAAGTAAGAGGTGCTTGAGTTGCTGTGGTGCTCACTTGTGTTATGCTTTGTCTCTTCCAGCCCAGGAGAAGGAATGGTGCAGAGAGGAATTCCTGCAGTGGGACCTCCATCTCCACGGCCTCACCAGGAAGATTTAAAATCCTACAATTCCAGATTGGTTTGTGTTGGAAGAGACCTTAAAGCTCATCCAGTTCCACTCCCTGCCGTGGGCAGGAACACCTTCCACTGTCCCAGGTTGCTCCAAGCCCTGTCCAACCTGGCATTTTCTTACCCCTGCAGGGGAGAGCTGTGTGCTCTGTGTTTCTTTGATGCCTCAGACAGATGGATAGGTAAACATGTAGATAAGGGAGGAGGCAGCTATAAAAGAGCATGGAATTCCTTTGTTTTACTGGAGCATGGGGTGGAAGTACAAAAAAAGGACAGAGTGAGCATTTCTTGTGCTAGATCTCACTCTAGTCCTCTATGTTCTTTAAATTAGAGCTGATTCCACAACCAAACTCCCCCGTGGTTCACACCAGAGATATTTAGAAATAATCCTGTGGGTGTTCAGGGAATGTTTGGGGTGAATGGTGATATAAATCAGAACAGCAGGACTCACTGGGGTTAGTGAAGAGTAATGAGAGTGACATTTGCCTCTGGTGGGAACTTCCAGCTCCTGTTACAGTCCATAAAGGACTATTTCACACTGGGAATGGTCCCAGGCACTGTCCAAGGGTCTCATTCCCTTAGCAGCACTCAGGCATCTCCTGTCCTTTAGGATCTCCTGAAGTATTCCTTGGCTGCTTCCTCTGAAAGTGAATGAAAAAGGAACTACAGATAATGAAGATTCTGAGTATTTTCATTTCTATTCTATCTGTTTCATTTCATATCCTCTATCCCTCCAGAAGAAGGAATTTCTTCTCTCTTTTTAGTTAGTGGTTGCTTTACCCTTATTGTTTCCATTGAGGACAGATTTTGAAATTATCATTTTTCTCTATGTACTTTTCCTCATGTAGAATTTCTGCATAAAATAAATATTGCAATGTTCAAGTTGGCAAAATGAATTTTGTAGTGTCAGTCTGATTCAGGAGCTGATTTCCCCTAGAAGGATGATAATGATATCATCAGCAGTTTTCTCCTCCCACTTACACCACTCTGGAACCAAAAGGAGCTCCGTGGAAAACAATAAATGTGATTCATCATCACATTAGACCAAAATAAAAGTGAAGGGAGACCCCAGTGAAATCATCCAGGTGGATTTCAGCAGGTCCTGAATGGGGATAACTTCAATGCTGAGGGATAAAAGGGGAATTCATCTCACTTGTGCCTGTGGGGGGACAGGTGAGTTGTGGCCTCACACTGCCTGTTCCTCTCCCTTTTACTGAGTGAGGAGCTCAAAGGCTCATTTCTACATCATGGACATCCCACATGAGCTGGGATGAATCCTTCTATCCAGCACCAGAGGATGTGTCCTCATTGTACCTTTAGCAGCTCTTGGAGTTTCTCATCTACAGGGCAAGGCCACGTCCAAAAATAGCACAAAATGGGGTTAAAGTGATGGATTTTAGTTTATTCTATCCATAAAGGACAAAAGGAAAGAGGAAATCAAGGCACTTGGGGGGGTGGCACTAAGACTTTGAATGAAGATCGAGATCTGCACTTCAAATTTATTTAGGGTTTTATTTCAACGTTAACCAGATTCTCCTGGCCAAGTTTAAATTAAGACAGGGCTAAATTGCAAGTAACCATGGGTTAAAAAGGAGACCTTGAATTTTCTGATCAAACCCTAAAAAGTAGCAAGCACTTAAAGGAGAGCTGACTGATGGCACTCATTAGTTTTGTAAACTCTCAAGGGATAAAAGCTATTAATACCAAAAGTTAATTTGTTATAGCATTCCTGACATTGCCCATTTTTCCTTGGTTTTTTTTTCATCTTGAAACTCATTCTTGGTTCCAAAGTCTGGATTAACATTCATTAAAAGTGATAAAATTGATAAAAGTTTAGAAGACTAACATCAAAATGAGATTTCTTTTTCCAACAAGTTAATGAACACTTTGCATAATGTTTTCTTCCCCTTTTTCTCTCCCTTTGAGATGGTCCTGGTGAAGTTCATTTGTGCTATGATGCAATGACAGATTTCCAGTGAGCTCTTGACAGACAGACCTGCTGTAGCCATAGAGAGCATTTTAGGTTTTGTTTTCTCCCCACTGAGGTGGCTGAGAGTGAAATCCACCCTTTGTGGCAGCAGGACTGCTTCTGCCATCAGCCTGGAATGATTTGGGTTTGGTCTGGTTCAGCCACAAAGTGGTGCCTGAGAGTGGAAAGGTCTGAATAAAAGCTGGTGGAGAAGATTCATAGCTTTTATCTCAAAGTGTCCACATTTCTGATCTCTCCCATGTGCTAAGAACAAGGACTGGAGGAAAATGTCTGAGATCTCATCCAGGGGTTAACTTTTGGCAAAGGAGAACTTTCCAAAATAAGGGTACAGTTTTCTGGAGAAGCAAACATTGCTGGGAGCTTGTTAAAACCCTGGCATGAACTTCCTGCAAGAACTTAGGTCTCCACAATTCTCACCCAGGCTGCTCCCAGCCTCGGGGGCATGGAAGAGCTTTTAGGCTGCTTAAAAATCAACCACTGCTACCTGCACACCCCCTCTGCCAGGAGCAGCACAAAGAAAACAAGTGTGGAAAATGTTATTTCAATTAATGCCTCTTTCATCACTGTCATGGAATCATGGAATGCTTTGAGGGACCTCAAAGACCATCCACCCACACCACTGCACCCCCCTGCCATGGGCAGGGACACCTTCCACTATCCCAGGTTGCTCCAAGCCCCATCCAACCTGGCCTTGAACTTCTCTGGGTAAATTATTAAAGTCTGAAAAACCTGTTGATGGATCGATTATATAGAGATATTTAATCATATATTCCTGATCAGTTGAGAAAGGAAAAAAAAATATCTGGAAAAAGCTGTAGTAGTGGGATGTGAGGTTCCTAGATCTTTTCCATTTTTCCTTTTCTCAGGCTTGGGCACTTGCTGAAAGCTCCTGACTGTTGTTGTGAAATCAGGCAAGAGTGAAATGGCCACGAGTCAGTTCAACTCACTGATTTCTCCAAAATGCTACAAATAAAATGTGCATCTGTGAAAAAGGCACATGAGAGGTTTTTAACTTTCCCATGTCTGACTCTAAAACGCCACTGCCTGTGCATTCACTAATTCTTGTCAAATCTTGAATAATTCCCTTTTAATTTTATGGCTGAGCACTAATGTAAGCAGCTAATTTTTCTTTACTTACAGTGAATTTGTGCTGGAAAAACACAGGCTCATAATGACTCTTGATCCAAGCTGTGTATGAATTAGCTAACAAACCACAAGAGAAGACTGGAGATAAATCATGTCTGCCATCATGTGAAACCCTGCTTTGTTTACCTTCTTGTTCAAGAAGGAGGCAATTAAAATCTCTGGAAACTGCAAGATCTCTTCTGCAACATGTGGAATAATGGTAAAAATTCTCTGGTGAGCCAGGGGATCTCATATGTAAAAGGCATTATTAAAGGGTATAAAAAAGGATATTAAAACCACTTCCAACTTCTCTGCCACGTGCAGGGACACCTTCCACTATCCCAGGTTGCTCCAAGCCCTGTCCAACCTGGCCTTGGACACTTCCAGGGATGGGGCAGCCACAGCTTCTCTGGGTAACTTGTGCCAAGGCCTCAGAACCCTCACAGGGAAGGATTTCTTCCCAAACCCAATCTAGCCCTGCCCTCTGCAGTTTGAAGCCATCCCCTCTCCTGTCACTACCTGCCCTGGTCAGAAGTCCCTCTCTGGGATTCTTGTAGCCCCTTTAGGTGCTGAAAGGCTGCAGTGAGGTCTTTCCAGAGACTTCTCCAGGCAGAACAGTTCTCCCACCCTTTCCTCACAGGAGAGGTTTTCCATGTGTTTCCATGTGTTTCTCTGAGGTTACCCTGGCTGGGCAGACAGGAGCCACCCCCACCCACTCTGCTCACGGGGCTGAGGCATCCCAGGACTGCTGGGAGCAGCACTGGCTGCTCCCATCTCCATCCCCACAGCAGGGCCTTCCTTCCAGCCTGCCTACCAGCCACGTGCCTGCTCCAGGGGTTATGGCACATCCCAGTCCCAAAGCTGAGTCAGCAAAGCCTCGGAGTTGCTTTTGATGGACTTTTCTTCCTTCAGCTCTCCAGCCAAGACCAGCAGTTCTCCTGTGAAAAACTGCGCTGTGACTTGGGAATGTTTTTCTTGGCACTTTGTGAGCATTGCAATTATTTTATAGCTTTTGCTGTCTCTCTCTATTTCTTTTTCTCTTTACCCCTCTCAGCTTAATCCTACCAGAAAACAGGGGATGTAGAAAACACAGTTTGGGACACCTCATCCTGGTTGCCCTTCTCAGCTGAGGTGAATCCTGATGGAGACGTGGGAGCTTCACCTGCCCTTGGAGAGGGGCAGGAATTGAGGTGTTGGCACCTTCTCCTGCAGCAGATTTGAGATTTCTCCTTAGCTTGGGACAGAGGTGGGCCAGGAATCCTGTGGAGTTGTCATAAAGCAAAAAAATATTTGGGAAACCCCCACCTTTTGAAAGCCTGTTTTGAATCCCACACACCAAATGCTCCCTGTGTGGCAGCAGCTGCACATCTGGTGTGATCTCTGCAGGGTTTGAGGTGAGTTTTCCACATGATTCTGGATGCAGATGTTAATGTGGTCCTGGCAAACAACACACCCTCATTTCAGCAGTGGCACAGACGGGATGTATGTCCCTACTCCAGTGGCACACACACTGCTGTGCCAATAAAACTGTCTGTGGACAGTAAAATAACCGAGCTGAGACACTTGGATTGTTCAGGTTGTTGATTCATTTATGAACGACTGGTGAGTAACACCACCCAGAAAGATGCTGCTGTGTAAGTGACAGGGAAAAGCATGTGATCTTCTCTTGCTGAACTAGGGACCAGGAGGTCTGATGTGATTTTCTCTTGCTGAACTAGGCACCAGGAGGTCTGATGTGATCCTCACTTGCTGAACTAGGCACCAGGAGGTCTGATGGCTTTGGTTTTTACTTGACTCTGCCTGCCCAGCATTTCAGCTTCGAGCTGCGGATGGGACTGCCGCAATCATTTCGCAAGGAGCCCGTCCCACGTGAACCACAAACATCTCGTGGCTGGCAGCTCCTGTCACTGCAGAACGTGTGGGAAGGGCTGATTTATGGAAGGAGGCACACGATGGGCTGTGGGGCTGCACAGGCTCGAGGCTTTCCTCCCAATCCCTGGGAGCACAGTGAGTTGGAGAGGCTGCAGATTGGAGCTGTTTGGTTTTACATCCCTCCCTTTATGAGCTCAGCAGGAGAGGGAACTGCATGGTTCCTAAAGATTTATGATGCTGGCAGCTTTGAGAAAATGTTTTTATGCAACTTCTTTTTTTTTTTTTTTTTGTTTTTGCTTTGCAAGCAACTTCCCAATGCTTGTCAGTGCTGAGCAAAGCGAATATGTGCCCATACTGGAAGCCAGTGCACACCAAGAAGGGGAAAACCATGAGGACGAGAGAGGCAGCTGCTTTTAACAAGGTGAAGGTGAGCCTGGAGCACAGCACAAACGTGGAGGAATATTGCTGGGCACAGGTTTTTCTCAGTGAGTGTGAAAAACATGCAAAAGGAGAAAATGCCCATCAGCAAAGCTGAAACAAAACGTTCAAGCCAACTTAGAGGATGCTTGTGCTGAGCTACTTTGAGCAGACAATGCACCTTCATGCACAGGATGTAGCTCAGGACCAGGGAAAACATCACTCTCCTGCTCCAAACCCAGGACTGAGTATTTTCCTTCTATGGAAGGTGTCTCTGCCCACGGCAGGGTTGGAATGAGGTGATCTATAAGGTCCCTTCCAACCCACACCATTCTGGGATTCCATGGATCTGTGACATTTGCAGAAGAGCTGTCAGAAATTTGTCAAAGAAGCTCATATACACTGAAAAACACACAAGCACATGTGAGGGTGTTTATAAAGTCAATGGAGTCTGAGATATTTTCAGCAGAAACCCACGGGTACAAAAGGTTTCAGATGTGGATTGAACTGTGCAAGGCTGTCAGTTTGTTATGGGGGTTTATGCATTTTGGTGTTGCACATTGCAAGAAGAGCCCACACTGTGTGAGCTGCTCTGTGGATGGGCACTGAGGGAAGGGATAATTCTATGATTCTATGATTTGTGATGAGGTTTTTTCCTCCAAAAGCTTAACAAATCCTTTTGTTAAAGAGAAGGATTCTTTAATCCTTAAGTTGATGACCTTTCTGAAGTACCTGAGCACAGGTACCTGCTCAGGGCTCTGACCAACCTGACCTGGTTGAAGATGTCCCTGCTCAGTGCAGGGGGTTGAACCAGATCACCTTTAAAGGTCCTTTCCAACCCAAATTATCCTGTGATTTACAGACCTGAGGCCAATCCCAGCCTGGCTGTTGGACAAGGAGGCTTGCAGGGAGACAGAAAACCGTGGCAACCTCAGATCTCCCCCAGAAGCAGCTGGGCTGCCCTTGTGGCCTGCACTGCTTTGTTGCACACAGAGTCAGCTTTCCTGTCCTGCTGGGAAGCAGCAATCCCTGTCTCCCACGTCGAGGGGATCCTGCTGTGCCAGGATCCCTGGGCTGTCACGGCTCCTGATCCATTGGCCTCTGGCTGAACTGCTGGGCTGAGAGTCAGCAACCAGCAAAGGTCAAGATGAGTCAACCACCAAATCCTGGGCAAGCCAGCTGAGGGACATGAGGATTTCTCCTGTGGAAGTGCACTTCTAGGCTGGCTGTGGCTGGCCAGGGTTGGGATGAGCCAGGTTAACCACTGTTCCCTGCTCAGCCTGCATGGGGCAGCTCATCAGCACGGTGCCAGGAATGAACACAACCCTGCTGGACCCTGAGGACACCCTGCAGGGTGCTGGTGCTGCTCCCTGTGACCTCACCAGCAGCGCTGCCATTTGTCATTTTCCCACCTCATCAGACTGAATCACTCCTTTGACACGTGCCAATCAGCAGAGTGCAATTAATTGGCTCAGCCTCTGCCACGAGCCCTTGCAGCCCTCGAGTGCAGAGGGGAGATGTGGCAGGAGGGTCATTTCACAGCCTTTGGACAGTGCTGAGCACACACAGCCCTGCTGGAGGCTGGCTGGCTCATTAGCATCTGGGAAGCTCATTAAAGTTTGAGGAGTTCTTTAAAGCTTTGGCCCCTCAGAGCACAAGGTCACTATAGCACTGCTCCGTGGTAATTACACCAGCCAGAAGGATTGGCTTTCTCCTGCACTAATTAGCAAGTGGAGAAACTTAAGAAACCGATGTAGAACCCAACAGGACTATCCAGGAGATCCAGGTTTTTGTTTTAACCACGTATTTTACCATCAGTAAATTTACAGATATGATCTCTTTTCCAAAAGTTTCTCCTGAGATGCTTCTTCCAGCTCTGTGGAAGACATACATGAGAAAAGGAATTAAGTGAATTGATCTATGAAAATTTGAAGGATTTATGTGAAACCTTCACACTCATGAACCTACAATATCCTTTCCATGTAGGGACACTCAGTACTCAGAGGACTGTAATCCCCCAATTTTTTTTTCTCCCCATGGACTAAGAGAAGAGCCTTGTGGTGGCTGTCTGCAGGAGTTGGTACTAATGAAACAATGAGTCTGAAACAATGAGTCAGGGTGGTCAGAGCATGGCTCTGTCCCTCCACATCTCCTCTCTGCCCAGCCTCCTGCTCCACACGGTCCAATTCAAAACACATTTTCCACCCCAGACCCATTAGCTTGAGCACACTATTGTGTCTGAGTGCAGAGCACATCCCCAGGGGTGTGATGCTCTGCTGGAAGCTGGAGCTGTGTATTCCATACCCTGTGATGAGGCCCCAGTCCCCTGGCTGTCCTGTACATGTGCAGTGATGGCACCCAAACCCCATCCTAAGCTCCAGCACCCCACTAACTGCAGCACAGCTGTCTCCACTGCAAGCTGCAACTGGGGATTTATTGCAAAGGAGGAGGGGGCAAAGGGATTTAAATAGTGTCAGAGGGAAGCAAGTAGCCCAGATCCAAAGTCAGCTTACACTTGCTGCCCCACACCAGTTGGCACACGTGTGGTCTGCAGCGCTCTGCACTGCAAACATTTTCCTGGAAGAGCTTTGGAGGCTCCTGTTTCAAGCACTTGAGTCCTCATAGTTGTTAATTTCCATAATGACTCACTGAACATGAGCACCTTTGTTCTCCTCCTACACAAAAAGCTGTAAATCCAGAGCAATTTGATCCATTTTCTTCAAATGCACAAGAGGACACACGTGTGCATAAACACACACACAGACACACGTGCACAGATGCTGTCAGTCCAACAGATCCACCACCATTTTCCTGGCACAGCTGAGCTGAGGCTGCTCCTGCTGATCCAAAAGCTACATCTGAATCATCCCAGACTTGTGCCATAAATGATTATTTTGTTGAAAGGGACACACGGCTTTAAAAGGCATCACAAAGTAAAGAGGAGAGTTTTCTCCAAAGAGATACGACTTTATTCATCTTTGCCTTCCTGCCAGGAGACAGCAAAGGAAGAAGCTTCTTTTGAAGAGAGGAGACATGAGCACATTTCCAAAACCCTTGAGGTGCACATGAAAAAATGGCAGCAGCCAAACCTTGATCATGTTCATTCTTCCCTTGTCTTAGAGGCAGGACTGACAGTATCAGCACTAGGATGATGGGATAATCCAGGTTGTAAGGTGCTTCAGGAGGTCTCCAGTCCAAACTCCCTACTCACAGCAGGCTCAGGATGTTGCTCAGGGCTTTATCCATTTGGGTCTTTAAAATCTCTAAAGGTTTTCCCACGCTCACTGGGGAAAAACTTTCTCCTTGTATCTTATCTGGCCCTTTTTTGTTAGTTTGCCTGTTGCCCTCCTGCCTCAAACCACTGTGAAGGGCTTGGGTCTGTCAGCAACTTTGAGGTACTGGCAGGCTGCTGTTAGCTCTATCCAAAATCTTTTCTTTGTTCCAAAATGGGTCCTCTGGCATCTCTACACATGGAGAGTGCTCCAGACCTGAGCATCTTGGTGTCCCTGTGGCTGTTCTTGCTTTGGTTTATTAATATCTTCTGTAGTGGGGTCACCAGACTGGGCACAGCATCTGGCTGTGGTCTGAGGAGTGCCAAGTAGAAGGGAATAATCATTTCCCTCAAAACATCCCAGACCTTTGCTGCCAGGTCACACGCCTGCGTTGGGTTGATTTCAGCATCTTTGAGCTCCCTGGGTGCTTTTCCACTCTGCTGCTCCTCAGCCAAGTCCACACCTTCAGGAGAGGGCACACATGGCCAAGGAACTCCCCTTGGCTGCCCAGGACACCTGGGGAAGGTCTCAGTAGCTCTGCTCACAGGTAGCCTGGATAATCATCAAAGCATTAATTCACTGTTAAAAGGCAAGATGAACATAACTCAGTGCAAATCCAGAAATGTTTGTTTTCTTGACATGAGGGTGTGTGGCTCACCTCCAGCATTTTTATCAAGGGCTGCTCAGGGAAAATGGAAGTTCTTGCTTGTCTGTTTTGCTCCCAGGTGTTTTTCTCCTGGGCTGATTTCCAAAGAGCTAAACTCCAATGAATCCATTTCTGAGCAGCCCCATGCCTTGGGATGGCATCAGCAGCTACTTTGGCTGGTGTTCCCAGGAAAGGTGAGCATTCTGTCATCCCAGCTTGGTTGTGCCAAATGCTGTTGGTGACAGATGTTAGCTCCCCACCTGTGGGACCGGCCAGCACAGCACAGACAGGAGCAGCACCATTGCTGTCAGGAAAGTGAACTGGAAACTTCTTCCAAAGTCCTGTGGGTGAGAGCTTGCAGAGTCAAAAAGGGTATTTTTATTTTCTTCAAGCTGCACAGTTTCCTTGGGTAGGTACCAAGTGCAGTGGGAGATCAGCTGCCTGACTTACTTAGACACAGACCAAGTTTAATTGTCTTCACCTATGTATTGGTCTTCAATGTTCAGTGAGTATTGTTCTAAGTGAAACTAGGGGCATTGCAGCAATAGCCCAAAACACTGGCACGAAGTGGGTGCCCTGGCACTGATACATTCCAGTGGTTCACTGAGGTAAACTCTAAGCTTTAAAGGACCCCAGAGTCAACCATTAGTTCACTGCTTCAGCTGCCAAATTTCTTCTCTACTCAGACCTGCTCCATGTCTGCATGTCTGCTACACTGCTGGTAGCACCAATAACCTGCAGTTTCTGACAGAATCTGCTGCATTGCAAATCCCTTTTTCATCCCAGCATGGCCCAGAGCCAGAGCAAACACAGAGATACTCACTGTACATATTTCCAACCTATAGATGTATCCCTCCCTTCAAACACAAGATGCCAGGGGCTGTGCATTGCCACTGTGATGAATAAAAGCACTGACCAGGGGCTGTGCATTGCCACTGTGATGAATAAAAGCACTGACCTGGTCTTCTCTCATCAGGCACTCAAATCTCCCTCCTCCTTCTGTTATCTCTTTGAGGCACGTGAATCCAAATGAGAAAGGAGAGGGAAAAGTTACAAAATGTTTATTTACATTTGCTGTTCATTGCCAGCAAGCTCAAAGTTGAATATGACTGAGCTGTTAGGACAGCTGTTAGGACAGACATCCCCCCACACATACCCTCCAAAAGCAGGGGATTTATAACAGTGTTTTCCAAGAGATTTTCCAGCCCCTGAAAACTAGAGCAACATAAATCTGGAGGTTTAAATCGAGCTCGTGCTGACAAGTCCCATAAAACATCTGAAGAAAGTCCAGAATAAGCTTGACAAAAGTGGAAAGAGCAAATTACTCCAGTTCTGTTGATAGCCAGGTGATGGAGAATATATAACACAACGTTTTCCTTACTGCTGTGGCAAAGGCCAGTGGAGAGAGTGCAGAGGGACAGGGATCCAGTGTAAGACCATGAGCTGAGAAGGGAGGAAATTCTTCTTCCAATGAAATGCCCTCTTGTTAGGATTTTATCACTAGGTTATTCTTCTTCTTGGCTCATTATCAAACAGGATTTCCTTCCCTGATCTTAGCTACAAAACTTCTCTCAAGACAGGTGTCATCTTGCTTTCCAGAGTAAAGAAAACGATGCCTGGTTTTATTGAAACCAACCCAGAGTAGTGTTTATTATTGAAAATATACAGTATTTTTGAACATCACATAAAAAGCCTGGTAAATATAACTGGTCTAGTTCAAAATGCTCAACAGATACCTTTGTGCAGCACGTAGCATTATCCTTGGAACACAAACATCCTCTTCTCATCATTATTATCTTTACAGTGCTTCCCTTTTGTGATTTTTAAACCCAGAAAAGTTGTTCATCCCCACCCCAATCCTCTGAGCTGAAAAAAAAAAAACCACTTTCCAAAGGCTTTCCACTTAGATTGTGCTGGAAGCGTGGGGCTAAGAGGAATGAGAGTATTTTGTAGAGGTACTTAGAGCTACTCCTGTCCTTTGAAAATCTGTATAAGAGCAGGGCATAGTGCTTGCCAGGCAAAGTGCCCTGTGTGGAACAGTCCAGCGATGCCCTGACAATTCCCAGTCTGTCCAAGAGAGCAATGGGGAGGGCAGATAAATTCAGGCTTTTCACACCACCTTTCAGACGCTGTTTTTCTTGCTGCCACAAGTTCTCAAATGACAGTTTTGCAGAGAAGAAACTTTTTACAAAGAAAACAAGAAAGGGACGGGCTATTATACACCAAACTGTTGAAATCGTTGGGAATCAATGTACAGGGTGAGATGGGCAGTGTGTTTAAAACAGTCTTTGTTCACCGCGATACGAAACGGGGAATAAAAACAAAAAAAAAATGAAAGGAAGGAGAAAAAAATTGATTATTCCTGCCAGTGTGCCGTTTTAGACTTTGCATTGTGAACTTCCACAGGATGCAGTCAGGGTTGAACCTGTTCCTTCTTTGAATCTGTTTTACCACCACCGACTCCAGGAGGCTTTTTCCTGGTTGCCTCCAAGCAGCATCACAGACGTGGGAGATGAGCGCCCGCCGAAACGGGACGGGGCCCCTCACCGAGCAGAGATCAGTGAGGACAAGGAGGAGAGTTTGCAGACAGGGGCTTTGGGGTGGGAGTGAAGGCAGGAGGACTCTGAAGGCCACGGGGCGGCGGTGGGCGGTCACACGGCCGCCGTCTGTTTGATGCTGTGGAAGCTGATCCGTGTGGGCGACGTGGGGATGGACATGGCCCGTGCCACACGCACCCGCAGGGAGTGGTGGTCCTGCCAGCGGTGCCACCTCTTCCTGGCGGCAGAGCGGACCTGGGAAAGACACAGCAGAGAACATGAAGGGAGAATTTCAGGGCTCCTCTGTAAAGGGACAGTGCTGAGACAATGTGGTCAAGGCACTGAAACACACAGGCGATGCCTTAAGCCTCTAAAAGGGGGAATGACACCTTAAGTTTTAGCTTTCGTATCTTCCAGATTCTGTACTGCATTGGTATGTAACTCTGAACTTCATATAAAGTGTTTCCAAGTTCTCCTCACAGTGCAGTCAGACAAAACAATCCTTTTCCAGCCCGAGAACCAAAGACATCATTGCAGCTTCAGGCCCCAGAAGCATAAACAACAGTGAACTGAGGAGAGCAAACTGGGAGGATGGGACTGCATAACCTGAAGCTGTAATAGCACAATTAACCCCAATATGTAAATGGACCAAAGCTTATAAAAGTGTGAAAACTCGTGACTCAGAGTCCATCTTGGGTGTAGCTCTTGTATTGCCCAAGGTGTAGCCTTTAAAAGCCTTTGAATAAATATCTACTTTATTCCTTTGACACTGCCTAGCCTCTGTCCCAGGTAGCCTCTCAAGGCATCACAGGGATTGATTCAGATGCCTGAATGGGAGCTTCTAATTCATTGATATTCTCTGGAGTACTTGACTGAGGGAAAATCATGGCTTTTACTCACCTCACGTCTCATAGCTGGTATCTTAAATACCCCAGAGCATTTCAAAAAAGGCCTAAACATTCACAACTGAATCAAGCCCTCAGGATGGGTGGACCTGATGGATGGTGCATCCAAGGACTGTCCAAGACCTGATGGAATTGTTGGAGAGCCTCATCCCAGGGGCCCCTGCTGCCCTGGTATGTGAAGAAGCACAGGGGATCTAACCAAGCAACACAGGCACACCTGACCCAGCCCCTCCTGCTGGGCCAAATTCCAGCTGGAAGTTGCTCCACATCAGCAGAAGGTCATTCTGGAGCAGGTGCTGACCAGTAGGTCAGATGAACCTTGAATTTAAGTGGCTGGGTTTTTTTTGCATGGAGCATAGACAGAGCCCAGGAACTCTGGCTCAAATATATACATATATAAGCAAGAGAAAGGAACCCTAAACCTCAAACACAGTGGGAGGGAAGGCTTGAAATCCTCCTAAAATACAGCAGATCTCTGCCAGAGAAGAGTCAAAGTCAGAACCTGGCATGAAGCATTTGGACCAATTTCTGGATATTCTTGTTGTTATCTTCTTACTGTAGAGAGGAAAGCAACTCAGAACCCTAACCCAGGGAAATAAATAAGCCTACAAAATTAGGTGAGAGGAATCTGGGCCCAGCTTCCTGGAGAGCCTGATGTATTCATGACACTTGGAAAGGATGCTGACGTTCTGCTGCCAACCTGAAATCTGGTGAACCCTGAAAGAAGCGTTGTTACATAAAACTTCTATATCAAGCCATGGCCTCCTTTACCAAAATCATATTTTTTACAAAGAGAGGTTATAAATAATGTAATAGAGACATTGCACCTCAACTACTGACCTACAGATCTCCTCCTGACCAAGAGGGAACCAGTCAGTGAGGTCAAGGGGGATGATTCATCTCCTTCTAAAGCAGGTGTCCAAAACAGGCCAGATATTTGTGGTCAGATGAAAAATATCCATTTCCTTTAATTGGTTATAAAATGAGTCTAGACAACCAACACTATTTAAGATGTCTGGATTATAAATTTAGACAAGTTCAGACAATTGTGATATCTAACCCTAGATATTTTTTAGTCTTTAATGCACTTATTTTCTTTATTTATGTACTTTATTTAATGTACTACATCCCTTAAAAGTAAAGGATTGTTTTAAGCCAAATTTTACCATGGACAGGGGGAACTTTGGGTGTTATCAGCAGTGATGCTGTTGTGGAGGAGATCTCAAAGGGACCAGATGCCATAGCAACTGCCCAAGGCCTGGGAGGAGCTTCCAGAGCCTGTGAAGCCCATGCTGGCACAGCTTCTCAGCTATCAGCACCTGGGTGAGGTCAATCAAAGCCACCCTGGGCATGTCTGTCACCACCACTGGCGCTGCAGGGAAGGTGGAGTAGAAAAAAAAATGCCCAAAGATGAAGAATCACTGCTTTTCTTCATTTCTTTGAAAGCTTGGGGATTGTCTGCAGGGGCTCTGTGAGGTCTACTCAAAATACAAGGAACACACACAGTCTCCAACCCCACTTTAGAGCAGCTCAAACATCCTGTCTAAGGGTACTCAGATGAGTCAAAGAGCTCCAGGGTTGGAGGTGTTTCCAAACCAAACCATACCCTGCCAGTTTTAGGTGCTCCAGATGAACAGGGTGAAGGCCTGATGGCTAAAACACAGAGGAGTTCACAAGGAGGACACAGGAAGGGGGAAACTGCTCTCCTTCTCTTGGCTGGTTTCAATTTTCCCATTTCTGGGTGGGCTTTCAGAGCCCTGGGCTGTAGCACTGCTACTGAGACACTGTGGTCTGGCAGCAAACAATTCCCTCTCATCACAGCTTCATCCATGAAATACACTCCACTCACTGAAGGTTTATGAGTACCAGCCTGGAGAATAATTTTACAATTGCCTCTTTGGTGCTTTTTCAGGGCAATCCTGGACCTGGAAATGTGCCTTTTCTATCAGAGCCCTTCTAGAAGGCAGAGATTGGGCAAATCAAAGCAGAAGATTTCTTTCTTTGGTTGTTTTCTCAACTATCTGTGATCTGTGCTGCTGCCATGGTTGACATGGTGGTTTTAGGTCACAGCTTGGACGTGATTTAAGACAAGCAGCTGCAGATTTCTAAGGTAAGGTAAGGAGAAAGCCACACTTGATTTCTTCTAATTTTGAATCAATGATTTGTTTCAATATAAATAATAACGTCTTTTACACTTAGTAGGGGTCAGACAGAACCTAATGAAACAAAGAATATGAGGGAACTGGAGAAAGAGAAGAGAGAACACCCAATGAAAGGGGAATTAAAGATAGCACTGCCAGGAAGAACATGATCATCATGAATGATTTGGAGATGAAAATGAGAACCTTGTGGTTAAACAACCGTGCAGAGAGTTTCTGGAAGAGCCTCTCATTATGAAGCAGTAGGTACAACACGTCTCTGCCAGTTTCAGATGGGGTTTGGTCAGGTTATAAAATGAGCTGAATGACACAGGTATATGAAATAGCAATCAGGATGGATGGACTCAGTCACAAACTGCAGCAGCCTGGACTGCTGACCATCATCCCCTTCTCACCAAACTCACCTCCCTGGCTCACTGAACCCTCCTGGGAAAACAGGAACACTGGAAAGTTGTGCCATGGTGTTGTACTTTTCTGGGAATACAGTTTGTAAACCTACCATAGTTCCACCTGGAGTGGCAGAGGGATCCTTGCTCCTGATTCTGGATGGGAGGGAGGATATAATGCACACCCAAAGGCAAATCCACATGCCAGAGTCCATGCAAGGGGTGGGGCACCTCCCCTGAAAGACTCACATCTAGTCTTGGCCATTTATCACAGAATCACTGAATGGTTTGGGTGGGAAGAGACCTTAGAGCTCATCTCATTCCACCCCCCTGCCATGGACAGCGACACCTTCCACTGCACCAGGCTGCTCCAAGCCCCATCCAGTTATTGGATCCATTATTTATGATTCCAATACAGACAGAGGAGAAAGAGAAACAATTCCCCAGAGGGTGGCCCTTCGACATGTGGAATGAAACAGTCCTTGCTCCTCTGAGTACAAACCCAGCTCAGCTGAATGCTGGGCACCTCAGACAAGTGGTTTAAGTAACACATGAAGTGTCAGACCATTGCCATGGGAAATTGTCCCACAAAGACCTGAGATGCAGAGGATGTTGCTTCTCGAATGCTCCTTTCTCCCCAGATGTCACTGAATGTTGAGATACTGTCAGAAAATTTTCCTCCTTTCTTCTGCAGTGAAATTTTGTTTGTTTGTTTGTTTGTTTCTGAGCAACCAGTGTGAACAGATACTTACTCAGCCAGTGAAGCCAGATTAGGTTTATCATTTGTGCTTCAAGCCAACCAAGTCAAAAAGAGACACCTGGAGATAAAGATGTGAGTCTAAACAAGCAGTTGGCTTTTGTGATATAGTTTGAGACAGGATGAAAAAAAAACCCAAAATGCTGTCTTCTTGGACAGCTGGAGCCATTCCAAACAGACTGGGCACATGGAAATGGGCTCTGCACTTTCAAGGGTGAGGGCAGAGCATTTTTTAATGACAGAACAATTAACTGCAATTAGTATGTGACCCGAGTGCAAGCAGAAATGGTTAAGGTCAAATTTATATCTTGAACTTGAACTCAGAAACAAAATGTTAGGTTAACTTTAGGTAAGAAAAGAAAAAACTGCCTGTGGCTGTTGTACTAATGCGTTAAAAGACACCAAAAAAAGCTATTGCACAGTGGAAGGGTAAAAGAAAAAGAGAATGCAAAATATCAACTATCCAACATGGTTGTTAATCTCTGTATTTATTAAGCATTCCTGGAGTCAGGAGCATGCCCCAGAGTCAGCATTAGCACATTTATGACCTGAAATTGCCAGCACTGGCCTGTAACAGCCCAAGGATGCTCCAGGCTGTCATCAGTGGTTAGAGCTCCACAAGGAGTCTTGGGAACACGAATTATCAGCCTCACCTCTGTGGAACTGGAGTTGCTTGAGAGGACCAAAATTATCCCTGCTCTGAGCACAGAGCTGGGTGCCTGTGTTGACCCTTGCTCTGTCTTTTTCTTGCAAATAGGCCCTCTTTGAGAATTACCTTTTTCAGCTCTTTCTGCTTTGTGTACAGTGAATAATCACAGCTTCTGAGCATGTGGTCAAATCAGGTTTGCCAAAATTATTTGTGCCTACTGAGTGTGGGCACTGCTTTGGAACAGTCAAGAAAAAGGATTTGGATAATGAGATGAAAGGAGATCATTGGGTGACAGTTTTTCTCTTCTGACTGGATCACCTAACCAGGGGACTTGTCAAACTTTTAGATCATATTAAATAAAAAATATTGGTAGAAACCTCTCTTCCCCCTCCTCCACAGCAGAATAACAAAAAAAATGAAAGAGATGGAGAGAAGGATGAAAACATTTAGAAAAGGGTTTCTCTTGACAACCTAGACATCAACTTTGTACTGCTATTTCCTGTGCTAGACACTGGCTGCTGGCTAATTTCTTGCAGCCATCAACTAGAAATGAGAAAAGAGCCTTGAGCAACATTAAAAATCAGATTTTGGAAGAAATGTCGTGTGTCATTAGCAGAGAGGAAGAAGTTTTGATCCACTTACACAGAACAAAGGGGACCCTTCACCTGGGGCTGTCTGACATAATACTACTAAAATATAATAGTTATGTAGGTGGCTGATAAGAAGAGTAGGAATAAATGAGCTGCCATGGTAACAGAAGCTGGAATTAAGACAATTGGGATGCCACCATCCCCATCCCCAGGGGACATCCTTCACCTGGAAATGTTGACAAGTGAGGGCCAGACAGACAGCAGGTCCTCTCTGTCTGTAGAATAATCACAGAGTACCAGAATGGTTTGGGTTGGAAGGAACCTTAAAAATCATCTCATTCCACTCTCCTGACATGGGCAGGGACACCCTTCCACTCTCCCAGGATACTCAAAGCCCCATCCAACCTGGCCTTGGACACTTCCAAGGATGGCACATCCACAGCTTCCCTGTGCCAGGGCCTCAGCACCCTCACAGGGAGGAATTTCTTCCTAATACCCAATCTTTACATCTATGGTTCAGTACTCTGTGACTGATTAAGTTCTTGCTTTGCTCAAATGTCACTTTTTATTTCCAGAAATCCTGATAAGAAGTCAAATTAATTGCGTGAGATTTACATACATCTCGATGGGCTTTAAAACAGACTGATTTTTTTTTTTCTCTGAAAACAGATTGCAGTGGTGAATTCAACAACTTCCACCTACATTTAAGCACCTTTTGTGCCGTGTTTCAACTCCTCATGCTGCAGCTGGAGGTGACTGGAGAACAACTGTGGACTTTAAACATCTTTGAACAGCAGTGCAAACTGTGGAATGTTGATGAAGATTGAATCAATCTTTTTGTAAGCTACAGATGAACAGGAGGGACCAGACCTTGAGTGCTGTGTCCAGCTCTGTCCCTCAGGTTAGGAAGGACACTGAGTGCTGTGTCCAGCTCTGTCCCTTAGTTTAGGAAGGACACTGAGTGCTGTGTCCAGCTCTGTCCCTCAGTTTAGGGAGGACACTGAGTGCTGTGTCCAGCTCTGTCCCTCAGTTTAGGGAGGACACTGAGTGCTGTGTCCAGTTCTGTCCCTCAGTTTAGGGAGGACGTTGAGACCCTTGAGCGTGTCCAGAGGAGGCCACGAGGCTGGTGAGGGGCTGGGAACACAAACCCTGTGAGGAACAGCTGAGGGAGCTGGGGTTGTTTAGCCTGGAGAAAAGGAGACTCAGAGGTGACCTTATCACTCTCTACAACCCCCTGAAAGTTGGGTGTATCTGGTGGGGGTTGGTCTCTTTCTCCAGGCAGCAAGTGACAGAAGGAGAGGACACAGTCTCAAGCTGTGCCAAGGGAAATATAGGTTGGATATGAGGAAAAAGTTTTTTACAGAAAGGGTGATAAAGTACTGGAATGGTCTGCCCGGGGAGGTGGTGGAGTCACCATCCTTGGATGTGTTTAAAGAAAGACTGGCTGTGGCACTCAGTGCCATGGTTTAGTTGAGGTGTTAGGGTTGGTTTGGACTCGATGATCTTGAAGGTCTCTTCCAACCTAGACATTCTGTGAATTCTGTGAATTCTGTGAATTCTGTGACTTTCAAGCAATGTCCAGATCAGCAAAATGGATCTTTAAATTCCAAGGCACCGATCTCACTGCGCTTGACTCTGCAGTCAAAATCACTTCCATGACATTTTTGAAGTCCTGGCCTCTCCCTGAATCCAGCAGAGACTAGATCAGAGACTAGGTAAGGCATAAGGTATTGGCAACACCTCATCACAAAGAGACAACTAAAACAGGTCGGTTAAAATCTGCTCTCATTTGCATCAATCACTGCCTATAAATAAAGCTGAAGGTGATAAGCTCAGCTGGTTATGTGCATGTATAAGGTGTTTAAGATTTGGGGGGGAAAATCCCATCCATTACTCAACAGAACTTAAATGAATGTAAGGTGATGCCTTAAATGGTAGTTGAATAGTTTTCCAAAGGTTCAGGGTGTCCCTCAGGGAGGAGGGATGGCAAATGCTGTATTTAATAGTAAATGCTGTGAAGCAGCTGTTGGTCAAACCTCTCCAGGTCCTTAGAAGAATTAGGCAGAGGAATTATTTGAAGCAAAGACAAAGAGTGGCCTAAGCACAGAGACCCCTGGCCTGACAGGCCTGTGGATCTCAAGTGAGGAGTTCGAATGCTCCCAGAGAGACAGGAGTGTCTTTATCCATGTTTTATAAATAAACTACATCACTGAGCAACTGCACCTGTGTCCTACCCCTGCTGGTGTGGCTTTGCAAAGCCACAGACCAACCCCTCAGGCCAAGGGTGCTCATGTTACCATCACACAAAACATGGAACTGAACATCCCCAGAAAGATGCCATTATCAGTTGTTAATCCTCCCGAGGTCAGGAAAGGGATGTAGTCAAAACAACCAGCAAGGCTCAAAGGAAACAAAAACAAAGCTTGGGTAGAATGCTGGGTTTTGTTTCAACAGGTACCCTACATCACACCACTATTCGTGTAACACTGTTATGGGGTGTGGGCCTGATATTTCTGGTCTGAGAGATTTTAGCCTGCCAGCAGCTGCTACCTTTTCCCAAGGAAAAATTTCTCAAGAAAGCTTCTTCTCAAAACAATCTTGGCAAACAACCATCCTTTCTCAAGGCCATCTTTCTCCAGGCTGTGTTTTGCTTTTCTAATTCTCAAAACATTTCAGCTGTTTCTGTAGTTTAACCAATGGGATTAGAGAGGTGTTGTTCCTATTCACCAATCATGTTAAGTCTGTATCAGAACACCTTATAAAAGCAGTAAGAATTAGACAAAAAACCTTTTTTTCTATGCTCTTTGGCTTCTGAAATATTTGGAGTCTCTCATCCTTTTTTTGTGTTCTACAATGACAATGGGTTTTTTTTTCTGCCTAAAAAAATTATCCTGCTTAATTGGTCTGCAATCCGCCCCCCCCCCCCCCCCCCTTTTTTTTTTTTTTCTGTTTTTCCCCAGGGTCTTTGGCAGCAATTCTTTACAATCTGGGGATATTTTCACAGCACCTGCCAGCCTGAGATGCCAAGGTTTATTTCTAAAACCACGGCCATGCAATTTTGTTATCTTAAATAACAGTTCAAGAAGCTGCAATAATTCTGAGTAGTGATAAAGATCTGCCACACATTTTTGTGTGGAAACAAATGCTGCTCCTTTCTTCTGGGCCATAAAGGACCCACAGCAGAGGGAGGCCACGGGTGCACCCAGCCCACCTCAAACCCCTGTGGTTTTGTTATGCGGTGCTCTGGAGTCACCCTCACATCAGCAGTGGTGTAATGAGGAGGAAAATGGGATGGGGAAGGACCCTCAGAGCAGATGGAATTGAACTTCAGCCCTCTAGTCCAGCTCCACATCCATTTTTATTCAGAGATTTTAAGGAATGGTTAATACATGTCCTGTGGGCTTGGGATGAATAATGTGGAGCCTGCCTGGGCTGATGGGCAGGGGGATGAGTAACCATTTCAGGGGTGACTCTCAGCTGGCAGTTCTAATAGACAGCCTCCCAACATGATCAGATCAAGGAAGCCACTTTGAGATTAATAGATTTTGAGACAGATGGTGCTTGGTTAAAGGGTCAACAGCAAAAAAAAAAATAAACATATTTATCCTTGCCTTGCACCTTGTTCTGAGAATAATCTACAGTGGCATCTGATCTATTCCTCTCTGATGATGTTTTCTCTCTAAGCTAGCTAATTGCTTTCCATTTTAAATGTCAATTTATAGATGATTACTGATAGTGGTCAGATAATACTGAACCTGAGTCCTGAGCTAAGAATTCAGGCTCTAAAAGGATGTTTTCAGACTCAGGTCTGGCTGGTTATATATCCATCCAGGATATGGATAGAAATGAAGGACAGACACTTTATCATGGCCACAGAACTCATGAATTTTAGAAAAATTAAGGTTGGAAGGGACATCAGAAGGCCTCTGGTCCCATGCCATGATCAGAGCACATCCAGCACAGTGGTTTTATCCAGTTTTGAGATTATGTCAGGGTCTTACCAACTCGTTTTGAGCACGAACAAGCACAGACATGTCAAAACACCTTTGACCCTCTCTCCCAGTGCTTACAGATCTTCACTATTATATTTTTCTTCCCTGTTTAATCAGGATTTGCCCTGATCCCTTTGTTCACTTTCAGAGTGGAGTTTGCTCTTCCCTGAGCAGCCCCTCATCAAGCACCATCCCTTTACAGATGTGGGTTGCTCTCCAACACTGCCACCTCCATTCCCAGCTCTGGGATGGCCATGTTGGGATCTCCCATTATGGCTGGTAAGGTTTCCAAGCATCACAGAACTCTCTGAGGGATGTGGTGGTAATTAGAAATTGCACAAAGCACCTAGTAACAAGGATAAATGATCTCTGGAGGAAGGGATTCTCATTCCTCCATTATCCTCTTGTTTCCATCATCATTGCTGAGGTAGCAGGAGGGGAGCCAGCCCTATTTGGAATATGAAACATTATAAATGCACTCTTTGCCGCTCTCTGAAATATTTCAGTTTGTCTCAGGAGAAAACCATCACTGTTAAGAAGGTCTGGCAGAAAGGTAGACACGACACCAGTACGGGAACTGGATGGAAGATCCATCTTCCTTTAAAGAAGCTTTGTCTGGAATCAGTCAAAGGTAGAAGAGAAATGCTGGGAGTGCTGTACCCATCCTCCCCTGAGCAGAAGGTCCACAGTAAAGAACTGAAAGGAAAAACTGACCTGCAGTGAAAATTATCCAGCAGGAGTTGTGTGGGAATGCATTCCTCCAGCACAGTTTCAAGCCACTCACAGAACCACAGAATCATTGCATGGCCTGGCTTGGAAGGAACATTAAATCTCATCCAATCCCCCCCTGCCATGGACAGGGACACCTTCCACTGTCCCAGGTTGCTCCAAGCCCTGTCCAGCCTGGCCTTGGACACTTCCAGGGATCCAGGGGCAGCCACAGCTTCTCTGAGCACCCTGTGCCAGGGCCTCCTCACCCTCACAAGGAAGAATTTCCTCCTAACATCCCATCTAAACCTGACCTCCTTCAGTTTGAAGCCATTCCCCCTTGTCCTGTCACTACATGCTCTTGTGAAGTCTATCTATCCTTGTTCCAAAAAACTCCATCCTAAACTCCTTTTCTTTTAAATCCAGTGTTCTCTGAAATGAAATTCAGTCTTGTGATCTGTAAGTTGACTGAAAACATTTTGAGGAGCAACTTGGTTTTTTGCAGCCATTGAAAAAGAAGTTCACAAGCTGCATTCACTCTTCTGAAGTGGCATTCAACATAAATGCATACAGATTTCTCATTATGCCAGTTTTCATAACATCTCAAATTCCCAGAAACCTCTCATTGTCAATTTTCTTGGAAGTCCAGAGATGCTCTTTTCCACTTGAATTAAATTCAATTTGCATATTTTTGCCCTCTAGTGTTTCTCTGTGTCCAAAAACCCATAATTCTTTTTCCATAAAGTCTCTAAACAAATTAATGAGTCAAGTGCCAACGGCCCCTTGTGTCCATCCATGGCACACACACTTCATTCAAAACAGCTTCAGAACTTTTCAGAAGCAATAAAACATAAAAAGCTGTAAACTTTTAATCTAAACTGCTTCTCCTCCGTGGATTCACTGCAATAATTTCTGTATTAGGTGTTGGCTTGCAAAGAGGGAAGGGAACAGAGCTGGGGCAGGGTCTGGAGCACACATCTGATGAGGAGCAGCTGAGGGAGCTGTGGTGGCTCAGCCTGGAGAAAAGGAGGCTCAGGAGGGACCTTCTGGCTCTGCACAACTCCCTGACAGGAGGGGACAAGAAGCGATAGGACAAGAGGAAATGACCTCAAATTGCAGCAGGGGAGGTTTAGATTGGATATTTGGAACAATTTCTTCACTGAAAGGATGATCGGGCATTGAAACAGGCTGACAAATGAAGGGATGGAATCCCATTCCTGGAAATGTTCAAAAACTGTATATGGGGCCATGGTTTAGTGGAGGGCTTGGCAGCGTATGGTTCATGGTTGAACTTGATGATCTTAGACTGGTTCTTTGATTTACTGATTTTTTTATCTCCAGCTGAAGGGCCTGAAACACCCTCTCTCACTGCAGCAAAGCCAGTCCAGGAGCTGTGTGAAGCCCTGTGTTCTGTGGAAATGAGGGCAAGGGAAGTGACTGCATGCCCAGGTCAAATGTCCACTCAAAACCGAAAGGAAACAAACTCATCCTGTGTAAAATTCTTTGCGTGGACCGCAATTTAATCGCTTCACTTTTTCCCTTCAGTGATGCCACATTTGTGAGAGCAAATCACTGAGAATCAGGACTTTTTATGGTGGCACCAAGGTGTTACCAAGGTGTCATTTTGGCTACATCTCAAGGCATGTTTGTTTAAATCAATGGAAGTTACACAGGAAAAACTCTCAGCTGTTTCATTTTCCAAACTTCACAGACAGAACTCAAAGGGACAGAAACTTCATCGAATAGAATCCCAGAATCCCAAAATAGCTTGGAAGGGATCCATAAGGATCATCGAGTCCAAGCCTTGCCAGCTTCGTAGGCAAACTCTTCTTCAGAACAGCCTCTCGCATCCCGAGTGTTTTTAAGATGCTGATTTTGATCTTTAAATCCAGTTTTAGCTGTACAGAGGTTTTGAAGCTACACAGAGTGCACTGCTCAGATATTGTGGGAACTGGACTGAGGGGTACAGCAGAAAGCTAGCAGAGCCAGTAGAGGTTTCCTCTTTATTTTCAGTTCTTGCAGGTTTGTCAGGACACATGGTTCCATTTCCTGAGACTCCATCAAAATGTAGCCTTAAGTAATTACTTCTGCCATTTGCTCAGATTCCAGTAACTTCTATTAATGCTTCCCCTGTACCCAAACCAAGTGATTTTCACATTAGATTGAGAAACAGTCTCAACATTTACTAAACCTCTCTGTGAGATCTCTATGTGCACTTTGAAATACAGGCAGTAAACTCATTGCACAATTTCCTTTCTCATAAAGGACTGGGGTTAATTGTAGCTTCTCCTTATTCTGAGAACATTAAAATCCAGCACAACTGTGCAAAGGCTGCATCCAATTCCAGCCCTGAGAGTGAAGGAATTTCACATGGGTCCCTCAGTGGCTGCTGAAAACAACATCACCTCTGCTCCTTTATTTCCTATTATTCTCCTTCTTCCTCAAAAATACTTCCTGATGAGAAAACTCAGTGAAATCACACACTGAGCCTCAGGAAAAAACCCAAATCAAGGTTTTTAATGTGGTTACCTGGGGAGCAGAACATCCCTACAGCCATTCTTTCACACCTGAGGAACCTGCAATGGTGTTTCCTCTGTCTTCCAGTAAATAGCAGCTTTTAGTCCCACAGCAAAAGGAAACATAAATTGTGAAGGGACAAGTCTCCCAGACATGAAGAACTCATTGACGATCTCATGATGGATATTTTGGGGTTTTTTAAGGGCAATCCATAATTTTTGAGCTCTGTTACAGACAGTTACTGGCAGTTTGTAAGTACCCAGCAGGATGTGTATCAAATATGGGGTGGAAGAGATGCAGCTGAGATCACAGCATTATTAAAGCTGAAATTGATGGATTTTCCAGGCTTTTTGCTCGTGTCATCATTTGGAGCAAGCCTGGCGCTGTGGGGGATGAGTAACCTGATAAAGACCATTACATGCATTTCAAGAACCCAGCTCTGCTAAAACTGGAAAACCTGAAGCATTTAAAACCTTCTGAGACAGTCAGTTATCAGCCCATCTACACAGAGACAGGAATATCAGGCTCACTGAAGAGATAATACCAAGGTTTCAGTGATATCTACGAAGCTTTCAGGCTACTGAAAGGCTGCTCCTCACAGGTTATTTTCCCCTTTTGGAGCAAAATCTGGTACCTCATGGGGATTGAGTGGCATTGCCTTCATCACCACTTCTAGGAGGGATACCTGGTTGGGAGCAGCTCAGCTTTTAAAAGTGTAGTATAAGCTGCAAATTTGTGTTCTGGACAGTGTGATTACACACCCAGAAAGCTCTGAATATTCATTGACTTTGCTGCTTTCTTCACTGCTCTGCAAAGCTGAGGCTAGAACAGAACAGGCAATTTTAACCTTTAAAAGCTTTATGATGTCCCAAAAAAACCTTCTCACAGTACATTAAGACGAGCCCAAAGTTTTTTCACAGTTTTGAAATAGACTATATTGTAATATTTGGGGGGTTTGGACTTATGTTTGACCTCAAAGAAGAGTCAGAGAGTTGCCACGGTTTAGTCAGTCAAGTAGAAGTTGCACATTAAAGGTCAAAAAATGCTGCAGGGAAGCATTTCCCTCCCAAATTCAGCTTTTGTGGGTGCCCACGTGCCAGCAGGGCATGCAGTGGAGAGCCAGCCCAGACTGCTTGCAAAGAGTGGAGCTGCTCAGGTGAGCAGATGGAGGTGCCTGTTGTAGACCAAGCTGAGGAAAAGCTTAGAAAGCAAAAAGGTTGTCTTGACTGGCTTGAATTACCTACATAGAGCCATTTGAGAAGCTCCACTGAATTCCCCGATTTTCCCACTTCCCAGTCAGATGTGAGTCTTCTCCAGGTCCTGGATCAGCTGGTGAGAGCCACAGGAGTGCCTCAGATCTGCTGCAGCCTCCCCAGCAGCACCAGGTGTCTGAGTTTGGGGAGATGAATCAACATCCCAAGCTGGGTGTCTCAACCTTGGAGTGCCTCCCTCAGAAATGCCCGTTCCCACTGACAGCAGTGTGATACAGCTGGAAAATCAGTTCTGGGATCATTCCAGATTTCCCAGTAGATTGTTATGCCTAGAAGTGCATGAGGTGAATAATCCTCCTTTGACAGGCTCAATGATGTCTGAACTCATCAAAGCTACAGGAGATGGGAAGTTGGCTCATGGCTTTGGACAGACAGCTTCAGACTGCTGTGGGGAAGGGGATATTTGGATATTTCTCCAGGTAAAAAGAGCTGAAAGAATGCCAGAACAGCCAGAAGAGTGAAAACCTGCTGTGGACAGCCAACAGCTTCAAGTCTGAGTGCCATGAAATGGGAAGTGGGGTGACAGAAAGTCCTGAGTGGCTATGAGATCACATGGCTTGGGCTCCAGCCCCTGATGGTCACTGGGACACCAGTGAAAAAAAGGTGAAAAAAGACATTAAAAAAGCCTGCTGTCTACAGGAAGATTCTCCTTCTGCTTTAACAGTGCAGACCTGATGAATGTGACAGGTAGAACCACAGAATATCCTGAGTTGGAAGGGACTCACAAGAATCATCAAGTCCAAGTCCTGCACAGACAATTGTTGGAGTCCAAGGCATGGCAGAGACCCCCACGAACACCCCCATGTACCCCTTGGGGGGTCCAGGACCCTTGATGGAACCCCAGGAGGGCATTGTCTTTGACTTTTGCCCATGGAAAGGGCTTCCAACACTCAGAGATGAATTATAAAAAACGCAAATTTGAAATAGATAGTAGTTTAGTTGATCACAGGCTGTGAAAGGTAGTCTGGGATTTATAGAAGGGAGGCTGGAAAAAGGGCAAAATGGAGGATTTTGGGTGTGGTCCCAAGGCCTTCCTCTTCCCCTTCCACCTCCATTTTCTGCTGTGTGGTGGTACAGAGTGATTGGGTGAAACGGTTTGAGGTAAAAATGTCAATTAGAGAAATAAGTAGTCATAATTGGTACAGAATTATAAATATCTTACGTTGTAAGTTATGGTTGGATAAATTATCTTCAAAAGAACTCTGAAAGGCCTGCCCAGGGGCATTTTCCAGTGGTTTTTCAAAGAGAAAAGACCTTGTATCAGTATGGCATGCCAAATAAGATAAGAAGAGAATAAACATCTTGAAGTCTGAAGCTGGAAGCCTCTTTCTTTCTTTAAAAACTCTGGTACCAAACTGATCTTGGAGAAAACCAACTCTGAGAGACAATCAATTTCTGGACACAACAATCCCACCCTGGGCATCCCTGAGAGTGTGGTGCAAACGCTCCTGGAGCTCTGGCAGCCTTGGGAATNAAACTTTAAAAATAAAAATTTAAAAATAAAATAGAATTTTAAAAGGAAAATAAAATATTTTAAATAAAATACTGCTGTTTTGAAGCCAGGCCCATTCTTTCTCATAGCCCACGATGAAATTAAGAAGCAGCACAAACAAAGTTTATACCAATACAGCAGGAATGATGAAATATGGAATTAATTTCTGCAGAGACGAAAATTTTAGCTGGACAAAGATGACACACTTTAATGCAGGACAATGAGACATTGACAATGTAAGCAAGGGAAAGATTTCAATCTCTC
Source organism: Nicator chloris (assembly GCA_013400495.1). NCBI lineage: Eukaryota > Metazoa > Chordata > Aves > Passeriformes > Pycnonotidae > Nicator > Nicator chloris. The sequence goes on from WAAE01006801.1 coordinate 281,982, forward strand.
ACACTTTGGGGTGGAAACCAAACACTGAGGGATATTAGTGAAGCATTTCTTGCTTAAGTAGCAGTACCTCACATTAATTTTGATTTAATCTGTTTTCAACCCTCTTTTCTGAATGCAGCAGGCACTGATCACTCAGAGACAGTGACCCACACGGACAAACTCACCCAGCTCAGCATGGCACTATAGAAATGGGTCACCTGCAGCATATCCTTAACAAGAGTCCAGCTTAGAAGTAATTAGTTATGCCAAGAAATCATATTTTTAATTAACGAGAAACTTCAAACAAGTCTTAAGATGAAGAACAGAAATTTTATAATCTGCAAAAACTTCTTTCCCTCTGCCCTGACCTCACAGGTAATAGTTTGAAATTGATCAAGTTTTGAGGACAAAGGCTGGGAAATTCAGGTGCACATTAAGAGCCTTCTACAAGAGAATGATGGGACTGAGACCCCCAGTAAAAACACCTCAGGTCTCTGTAATCAGGCACTCAAACAAATTCCACCTCCCAAGGGTGAATTACTTACCTCACCATTCAAGAAGCAGTAAAATACTGACACAAAGAAACCCTGGAAAGAAGAGAAAGCACTCAATTACTAGGTAAACATTTTAACACTTCCACTGACAGAGGAGATTGTCCCTACAGAAACATCTCTACAGCATCCAATCTCTGAGACCCCTCAGAGGAGCTGTCCCACGGCTGGCAGCTCTGGGGGGACATCCCAGGCACTCACAGGGGCTTTAGATGGCTTATGATGGCTTTAGTTAAATGGCTTTAGATGGTCTCATGAGGGCAAGTGCAGGATTAGATTGCTTAAATTCACCTGAGCTCAAAGGCTCTGTGGAATCTGCTGACAGCAGTGACTAAACTCCTGTAATGACTGCAAAGGTTGGAGTTCCTGTGAGTGGAATTCTGTCCATTTTGTTTTTAGGGCTGTAATTGTTATCACCACTAAGGAGAGACTCCCTGTGCTTTCTTTCTTACACATATCTTCATAGAACTAATGAGCAATGCATTTTGTCTGAGACACTGAGCAACAGCAGATAAAAAATACAACCAGTTTTAGGGAATGAAAAGTGTGGAATTACTTCACAAGTAAAGTGAAGGTTCCTTCCTTCACAGGTTAAAAGGGACATTTCTTATTTTGGATATTCAGCTGTAATTTCTGGTGGGATGCAATCAGTAAAAGCAGTAACCTAACCCTAGATTTGGCTTGATTTGCACTGATATCCTGGGTATCAGAGCATTTGTTCCTGCACACAGGAGGTAAAAACATCAGTGTCAAACAAATTCCCACCCTAATTCAAGAGGTAAAGCTGTAGGACACACCTGGGCAGAAAGGAGTGGCTAAAGATCCTTCAGGGTCTTCATTTGCTCCTGGCTTTGTGTCAGATTCACGGAGTTGGGGCAACTGCTCACATTCCACATCTCCATCCTGCCAGAGCCCCAGTTAAACTCAGGGGAGGGAGGAGATGGGGCTGAAGGTTCAGGGAATGCACCAGAGCAGGCTGGGCAATACAGCTCAAGTGTGTCTGAAACACTGTCCCTTTCCTCCCAGTTAAACTCCTGACTTCTACCAAAGGTTTGCTCAGTGACCCATCCCTTGAGACATGAAAAATCTTTGAAGGCAAAGGATTAGGAACTTCTCTGAAAACAGCTGGTTAATGTTTTGCTGTCTTCCTATGGGAGTGTTTGCTTCAAGTTTCTTTTAAACCAACTGGTTCTAAACTTATACTCACCGTGTCTTTTTTTTTCTGAATCAGAGAAAATAGTTAAAATAAATTCCTGACATCCTTTAAAATATCATCACATTACATAACTTCTAATATTAATTAAAAATTGGGCTGTTGGCTGCACAGAACAGCACATAAACTTGTCTGGAGGCTCTTACAACCTGCATAGAACACCAAGTCCAACAGGTGGGAGCTGTTTTTCCCCTTTGGTTTAAACACTGAGTCCAAGCGTCAGCACAGTGTGTGCTCTGGGAAGAGAGAGGCACCTCAGGAGGAGGATCCCTCATCCTCTCTCAGGCAGGTGGAATGAAACATCTCTCTCTCTATTGATTTTATGTGAGGAGATGAACACAGTGCTGAGTTAGGGGAGATGAAGTCCTCCAGTCCACACCTGAGGATTTTCCACTCCACATGACACACTTGTACATCTGTCACACACGTGTGAACTAAGCTGAGCTATTTGCAACTCATCTTTCTATCACAGACTTCAGTCATTGCCTGAAGTTTCATGGCTGAAAAGCACCGAGGATCCTTTCAGCTGATACAGCTGTAAGCCTGCTCTCTTACCTGAAAAGACTGAAGGAAGGAATTGAAATAGATGAAAACGATCTGGGAAATGTCATCCTCGCCAGGGTTGACAAAGAAAAGCATGTAGGTGATGCCAAGCAGAGGCAGGAGAACCAACGTGGCCTTGACTGCCTTCCTGGGGGCAGGGAACAGAAAACAAGTGAACATAAGGAAGAACAACCGTGTAGGGAGTGGAAAGGAGGAGCATGGAAAGAGTGACAGCCTCCCTGCCTGACCAGTGCCTGTCCACCTGGGGAAAGTGTCCTGGGAAAGCCTTTGAATCCCTCCACACTCTGAACTCCAGGGGGTGAATGGAAACCTTATTTACATCCCTTTCTTTCACTCTCTTCCTCCTTTTCTCTCCTATCAGTGAGGCTTGAAGCCTTGGGATTCTCTGCAGGTTTGCTGAGTGATTTCTTACATCTCAGGGAGAGGTGATCAGTGCCCCAGCTCAGCTGAGACCCGCCCTGTGCCCATCACTTGATTTTGTCTGCAGTGCAAACACTTCCTGCAACACCTGCCCACCCAACTCAGCTGCCCAGGGCTGTCTCAGGAATCACAAATCACAAATCACAAAGGAGCTGGTGAACCAGGAAGCAGCAGTGATGAACAGAATTATCAGGGGCTATTCCTTATTATTGGTGCTGTAACAGTGTCTTGGGGTGTCAGCTGAGAGCAGCACGTCATTGTACTGGACACTGTGCAAACACAAAGGCTGAAATTTGGCTAAGTCTGTATAAATCTCTCAGTGAGGCCATAACAGGCAGATAAGGACAGGCAGGGGAGCACAGAACCACTGCCAGTGTCAGGATGAAGTGACAGCCTTAACGAACCGGCTGCCACACGATTTAAAACCTGCTTAGCACAGGCTTGCACTGCTCTGCTTTAGAGCATCAAGGCTTGCCCCAGGCTTTGCTGGAATTCTAAAGGTTTTCATTTAGGCTGTGGAAAAAACTCCCTCAGAGGGCCTGCAAGGATCAGATCATTGTCATCTGTTCCAGAACAATGGCAGCTGCTGTAGATTCACTCTAACGTCTCTAATGTGCCTCTGCAAGCTGCAGAAGGGATAAAAATGTACTGAGCTTTGAATCAGGGCTTTTCCAAGCCAGGTTTAGTTTTATGGCATGAGGTTTGAGCAAGAAAAAGGGTTTTTCCCTTTATTTCTCAGGAAATGTGCAGAGAAGGGTCTGAACGTCAGACCACTGCACTCACCTCACTAACAAAACCCTGACAGGAGTAAAAGGAAGGAATCAGGCAAAACAACAAACCCCATCACTGCAGCAAAACTGCCTCCAAAGTCAAGAGCAGCCTGATTTGAGGACATCAAGACAGAACTCAGCTTGCTATGCTGAGATTTTATCCAGAAAAGAGAGTGACAGATCTCACTCCACAAAACCTCTCCCATTTCCAACTGCAAGGACCTGTTAGTCTGTAAGTCCTCCAAATATCTTGCAAGATACTGCAAATGACAAGAGAAAGGCACTCAGCATCTCCTGGTATCTGAGAAATTGCTTTTAGACTCTTAAGGCTGATCTAAGCCCTGGTGTCTGAAGGGGCCAGGCCACCTTCCCTCCTGACTTTTCCTTTCTGCCATCCCAGTGCTTGTGGGGTTATGCTGGGTATGGGAACTGATTCACCTGAGAAGCCAACCCCAANTTCTTCCCAATATCCACCCAAACCTGCTCTCTGTCAGTGTGAAGCCATTCCCCTTGTCCTGTCACTCCAGACCCTTGGAAATGGTCTCTCTCCATCTTCTTGCAGGCTCCCTTCAGGTCAAAATTAGGTCACCCCAAAGGGTGAACAATACCAATTCTCCCATCCTCTCCCCACAGCAGAGCTGCTCCATCCCTCTCATCATCCTGGTGCCTCCGCTGGGCTGGCTCCAGCAGCTCCAGGTCCTTGCTGTGCTGGGGATCAGCACTTTTTATACATTTGTGTACACACAGAAATTGATAAACTTGTCCTCCCATGAGATCAAATCCTTCAGATTTCATGGAAAGGAGGGGATTCCATGTGTGTGTTGGGGCACGTGCAGGCCTGAAGTGAAATGGAATGGAAGAAAAAGTGCAGGCAGGCTTTTCTGGAGAGCCTGCACAGATCAATACTGTGGGCCTCATTCATGAGCTCCATCAACAGTGGCACCTGGAAAGGCAAAGGTGGGACAAGGCCAGGACAATCAAAGCAGAGCTTTGTTAGCACCAGAGCAGCAGCAGTCACAAGCTGACTTACCTGTACTGGATTGTTTCTGAAGTGGTTGAAGCTCTCAGCTTTGTCATTAAAATCCTAACTATGTTAAATAGAAATACAAAATTTATCTGGAAGAGAAGGGAGAGAGAGAGGAAGAAAATGCAACAAGTCAGTAAAATAATAGCTTACAGGATGTGATACACCCTAAAAGGCACCTTTTACAGTTTCAATCTGACTGAAAACAGCCTTTTGGCTTTACCATTGATTGCAACAGACTCAGAAGTTTATTAGAAATACCAGATTATCCAGCAAACAGCTCTTAATGTCTCCAAAACAGCAGGGAAAATGGAGTACATCATTATTGCCCTGACAAGCTTCTTTTTGCTCCCTTTTCTCCTTTTCTGGGTGCAAGGAGGAACTAAAGGTGAGGTTGATGGATTTGCCACCCCCCTTTTCAATCTGCTGAGCTAAGTAATTATTATTTGTGCTGTAGCCTCACCACTGAGAATTGATATTTGCTCTAATTACTGTTGTAGCATTTCTAAGTCTGCTAGCGACTTTCTTGCATAGTGCAAACAGGAAATTAAAAAGTAAACCAAACTGAAGATAAGACTGATTTGTGGACTGTGATCAGTGGAAGGATTTGGCTCTGAGGAGCAGGTTTGGAGCTGCTTTCAGAGCATAAAGGAGGGCAGATTACAAGACATGGGTCTGTCCCAAAGTTGTCAGAACTACACAACTGCTGAGGTCCCAGCACAGCTTGTGGGAAAATATTTACCTCCCACACAATTCCAGGGTCCTGGGGCTCCTGGCATTTTTCATCCCACGAATGGAACAATTCTGGGACTGACATCTGAATATTTACAAACACCGCAGCAGAGCAACCGAAAGGTGTTCTCAAAGTATGCTCCTTTTCCCCCGTGCTGTGGGGTGTATTTCAGTGTTTACATATCTTGGCATCCATCAGAGCATCCCCTGTGCCTCCTGTTACATGGTTCAGAACACGTGGAGCAGTAAAACACCTGAGCAGACACTGGGAGACTGGCAGCACTGGGAATTGTGTAAACACACTACATGAGAGACAAAACCGCTGTTCTGGGAGTTAACACAGCACTTTTGGAAATCATTTCCTTAGCAGAGCAGGGCCCTGGGGAGCACCAGAAGGAAATAAAAGAGCACAGCTTGTGTGCTTGTTCTACTCAGAATTGTTTTTGTCATATTAAGAGATCGAAGTCAACTGGTTCATGCTTTATTTATCAGAGACAAAACCAGCTCCATATCTGTGGTTTGAGCTGAATCCTAAACTCCTCACACTGGTGACTGCACTGTTCTCCAGTAACACAAAGAGAAATGTTCAGGCAGCCTCTACTCACAGGGAGGTGAACGGAGGGGACCTTCACCCACAGAAAGAAAACTTCCCCCTTCTGAAATTCTGCTGCTAAATCTTGAGGTTCTCTGTCAGCTCAGAGCCATGTTTGGGTTATTTCTACCAAGGATGCAAAAAAGGCACCAATCCAAAAATGTGCCAGTTTTGCAATTGTAATGAAAAGTGCCAGACTGAATTATAGACTCCTAGGCAAGAGCAAATTCCAAATATCAGTCAGACTGATCCATGGCAGAGCAAATTCCAACTATCAGTTGGACTGATCAATGGCAGAGTAAATTCCAACTATCAGTTGGACTGATCAATGGCATTATCGTGATGAACTGGGCTGAAGAAGGCATTTCAAGTTTCATGGTCCTACTTCAATGTAAGCATCCTGCCATCTCAACTGGAAATTCAAACTGCCACAGCCTGCATCAGAAAATTAGGGATTCTGGCCTTCTCTGAAATTCAGTTGCAGAGGTGTGATTCATCAGTCCAGAAGAATTGCTAGCTGAAAATTCTGGGAGTTATTTCACCAGAAACACTCTCATTCTATAGAAGTCTGTTTTTAATTCTCCCAGTTCAGCTGCCCAAGCCCAGAGCAGACCAGCACCTGAGGCACCCCTGCATCCCTGAAGTTTTTGAGTGGCACAAGTGACAAAAAGCTGGTAAGAGACCTCAGCTCTCTCCAGGAGCACCAGGAAGATTCATCAGTGCTGACTTTTAACAAACTGCCCAGGTGTTTGAGAAAACCCTGCCAGAACATGATTTCTAATTCCATTTTCAAGGAGAAGATAACAGCAGCATTGCCCACTCAAACTGAATTCTCCTCCTGAGTAATCTCAGTCTGAAATGCAGAGTGACTTTCACTCTGCTTCTTCCATTATTGTTGCAGTCTTCTTTTAACAGTCTGCCTTTACCTGCAAACCAGAAAAATGTTTTTTTTTTAAGGCTGGTGGATGGGACAGGTGGAAGGAGAGTATCCTGAGCTGGAGGGAAGGTACTGGAAAATGGGTCTCATGATGGCTTGGATGCAGAGGACCATCAGGTCAGGAGAATCCTTTGGCCTTTCAATGCATAAAGGGAGGTTAGAAAAATAATTCACAGTTCCTTCTGGCTTTAGAATCTCCTTTAGAATGTGTGAAGGTCCTTCAAGGCTTCGTTTTCTACTTTCTCATAAGTTTCTCTGCCCAGCTGTTGCTGCAGCAGGACAGGACACGAGCACAACCCTACACAGCTCCTGCTGCTGGCTTCATCCCACAGTTTCTCCAGGAAAAGGAGTAACTGATTCTTCCCCATCCTAGATTTAGGACCTAAGAGAGAAAAGCCAAGTGACTTGGCCTTGGCTATAAATCAATTCCATCCCAGAGTGAGGATAAGAAGAGCAAGAGCTTAAGGAACTGAGTTGGGTTGGCATCATTTCTTGTTAAATTAAGCAGCTGGTTACCTCAAGGTCTATTTATATTCACTGGAAAGAAATGGAAACTTTTCAACAGTGGTTCATTTGACATATTTTAAATGAATGTTTTTGGACTAATAGGGCTTGGACTTGAACCAGTTGCCCACACCCATCTTTCACTGATCTTCAGGGTGTCCAGGATATCCCACATGAGCTTCAATGAAGTGACTGGGGCTGTGTCCACAGAGGTTCTGTGACATTACAGTCCATGGAAACCTAAAAATGTTTTGAGGCACCAACATTTTGTCTCTATTAAGGCTTCTCTGAGGGATCTTTAAGACTTGGATAGGTTCACCCCTACAATGCAGATCTTAGCAAGCAAAAAAATCCAAGGGAAACGATGAAAATGTGGTCACAGCAAAATACTTATTTTTGGGTTTGCCTTCTAGAAGCACATTTCAGTGTGTTCACTTTTAATGATTTCTTAAAACAAAAACCACTCCATTTCAGAAGGACACTTGGCTCAGTAGTGCCTTTTAGCAGCACTCAGAGAGGTCTGATCTGAAGATCAATTTTCAGTGCATAATCAGATGGGGTTTTAATTGTGTTTGTCCTTGCTGAGCCTGAGATCACAGCTCGTGGGGATGATGGGGGGAGTTTGCTCAGGAGAGAGGCCACATCTGGGAAGCAAGCCTGGAACAGGCTGCTGCACACAGCCTGAAAGAGCTGAAGGCCTGGAGATGAAAATGGAGCAGTTTTCTCAGCTGAAGACAATCCATACAGTTCTAGTGGCTCCCAGACAGAGCCTGATGTACAGGCAGAGAAGACGAAGCCTCTGGTGTTTGTACCTCAGGTAGATCACAGTGTTTTACAGGAAGAAGGATCTCACTCCACTGCAAAGTGAGTTTTCCTAGAAAAGAGCCCAAATGCTGTATTGACCAAAGCACACAATTATCTGTCAAGGACTTTGCCGTTATTATTGGAGCTCTGTGTCAACAGATTAATTCCTCAGAGCTGGGCAGCTCTAACAAAACCCACACACCAGTTCCATAAATGGAGACTCAGAAAAGGTCATTTAAGACAGGTAATGATGACAGGCAGTGCATCCTTTTTACTTCTCTTTAGGCTTATTTTCATTCATTTCTGTTTATCCATGTTTTCTGCTTCCTAATGGAAAACATAACTAAGGACTTTCACCTTGACATTTACTGGCAGATGAAATAAATCCAAAGGCAAAGTCTTGAAGACAGAATCAAGTGCCTTATTTCTTCTTCTCTTTTATTTATGCCATGCTAAGAATATCGTTATTGCTGGAATAAGACCCTCTCCAACTACAGATGGGAAAGAAGAAGTTTTCATTTCCTGCCAGAAGTTTAGTCTTTCCATTTCTAAGTTGGGATGAGAATTCAGACCCCCAAAATGGAGTTACAAGCCAGTGATCCAGAAAGTATTTGAGCCATCTGTCTTGGCACTGTTCTATTACAACCTGAACACACGAGCCCAGAAACTCTTCTGACCCAAAAGAAACTTTTCAGTCAATGATTTTGGTGGTAAAAATTTTTCTCTCATAAAAACCAAACTCCACTTGAGAGGAAATTTATCTCCCTTACCAAGATGAAATAGCCAAAGTGCACAGAAGAGGCAGTGCTGACTCTGAGGGCTTCTTTGCAGTTTTCTGCAAGCCCAGGAGTTTCAAAGGGAGGTCATCAAGCTCTGCTCCTTCTTTGGAGAATTTAATGAACAACTGGCTTTTATTTTGCTCATTTTCTGCTGGGCTTTGTATTTCATGCTTCACAGAAAGCTCGTGCTCCTGTGCTTCCCAGAATGTTTGTTCCTTTTCACTCCCAGGAACTGGAAAAATTTTTCTATTTAGACTTCACGTTCTTATGCAGTGCTGTAAAATCACCTCAGGGTTAAGTAACCCAAAAATTGGGATCAGAGCAGTTCTTTGAGTGGGAGCTCAGGATGGGGCATCCCGACCTCAGATGAGCACTCTGCCAGTCAATTAATGCTTTGTTTTAATTGTTCTACCATGCTGGCCTGACCTGATCCTCAGACAGGGCTTTTTATCACAAAAGTTTCCTTTTCAAAGGTCACAGGCACCACAATAAATCCTTTGGGCAAAGGGCTGGAAAACACTTTTATGTACAGTCAGGAATAACGAGATGTGATTAAGAAGAATGAAAATTTCACAAACTTTCACAAACAGAAGTAGAAATTTCAGAAAACTTGCAGAGTGTAGGTGGTATTGGACACCTCACTGGGCACTTACTGATTCCATGACTACAAAGTATGAACAGCAGAAAGAAACAGCAATGGTGGCCAAATTGGAGATAAATTCTGGATGGACTGTAATCAAAGCAGCACATTATCTTTGTGCTCTGTGCAGCTAGCACAGCCTGCATGCAAAACAGCAGAAATGATGACAAAAGTCTTGCAAGAACTCAGGGACGTCAGCAGGTCATGAACTGTCAACCTGCAGCAGTGGAGGAACTGCTCCTCTTCAGAGAAATTTAAAAAAATCAATAGGAGAACTAATTTGATCAGTGTTTGAGAAAAAACATAAGCTGTTCAGATAGGAAGAAAAAGGGGAAATGAAAAAATGTATCAATAAAAATAATAATAAATCTTGGACTCTGAACAGAACAATGCAGAAGTGGAAACAGAAGTGTGAAGAGAGTCAGTGGAAACTATGAAAATATTCAGAGAAGCAATTGTATCAGCAAGGAGGATGCTTACACAGGACTAGGGAATGCTTTTCAGCAAAAAAAACCCCACAAATGAAATGCATAGAGCTCCATACACAGGTGAGATACTTCTGTACATAAAACAGTGTGTGAGAAAACTTTGATTTCTTTAGAAGATCAGAAGAACTTCAGCACTGTGGACTGTGGTGTTTGAAATGGAGCATGACAAATCAGAAGTGAAGACAGTGACAGGACAAGGGGGAGGGCTTCAAATTGAAATAGAGTTTGTTTAGATTGGATGTTAGGGGGAAATTCTTCCCTGGCAGGGTGGGCAGGCCCTGGCACAGGGTGCCCAGAAAAGCTGTGGCTGTCCCTGAATCCATGGAAGTGTCCAAGGCCAGGCTGGATGGGGCTTGGAGCACCCTGGGATGGTGGAAGGATAACTCTCACTTATGAAAACCTCCTTTTTGTCAATAAATCAGCTGATTCTGTTGATAAGCTTAAGCACCTCCACTCTCTGATGTGACAAACTTTAAAGATATCCTTTCTTTCCACAGCCTTGGTTATGAAAAACTGAACTAACTCAGGTATTTACTGAATTTTTTTTCCTGTCATGGCCTTCCACAGCATCAGCCAGTGCCTGCTACACCGAGATACTGATATTTCCCATAACCAGAAGAATTTCTGGACAAATTCTTTGTAAAGAAGAGAAACAAGGTGTTAAGGGAAGAATGATGTGGTTTGTGAAGTCCTCTGAAAGAGTCAATATGAGGATAAGGGAGATCCAGTGGACAATCCTCTGACAGGAATTCAAATTCCAAACTCCAAAGGTCCCCAGAGAAATTTGGCTGTTGCAGGATTGAAGGGAAGAGCACTATGCTAAAAACACAGGGGAAAAAAAGGCAGGAATACATATAAATATCTATATATACACATAGATTATTCTGATTTCTCAATGGAAAGAGGCTACCAGCAGACCTGTGCTGTTTCACACAGATCTCAGTGATCTGTAAAAGGCATTGAAGAGCAGGCTGACAGATTTTTAGTGGCATCAAACTGCTCAGAACAGCAAAAATCCAGATTGATTGCAAAGAGCTGTCCAGGGACTGAGTGATCAGGCAATAATCTAGCACAGGAAATCAGCTGATGTGAAGGTAACGCCACGGGGGAGACAAACAATCTCAGCTTTACATGGAGAGTTATGAGCTTTGGGAGTTTTCATTCACAAAAGAAATGCTGGAATTGCACTCCCTGGCTCCCTGAAAACCTCATCTCAGTTCCCAGCAGAAGAAAGGAAACAAACAAAAAAAAGCCTGGAATTACAGAGAAAGAAAACAAACCAGGCAAGAGGATGCTGATGTAAAAATCCATTTGTGTGGTCACACCTTGATTACTGGGCCATCACAAAAATGCTGCATCTTTAATGAGCAGCACATCACAAAGACCTCTTGGCTATCTGTGGTTTTGTGTGCTGAGCAAAATTCCACACTGAAATAAGGACCCTTGACTCCTCTACTTGTCATCCAGGAATCTCAAAGCAAGGGGGGATAATTTTTAAATAGATTATTTAAAATAAATAATCATTGAAGTGGCTTTATAGCTGGGGAAGCTGAGCTTTGAGCAGCAATCTAACTTATTCAAAATTAAATAAATGATGAATTGGTTGTAGTGAATTATTTTCAACCAGACACAAAAAACCCCCAGAGGCTGCCAAACTGTTCAGTTCTCAAGCACAGGAAGGGGGAAAAAATCTATTAAAGCTGAATGAAAAGTTTTGGGGAAAAAATTAGACCTGCCTCTTTGAAAAATTACAAATTTGAAAAATTACAAACTTATACAGTCTTAGCTCTCTGAAATACTGCAGAGCAGTTCATAGCTGGGTCAATTCACAGCAGAAGTTACTGAGGGAAGAAGCAGCTCAGGTAACTGCCTCTGGTGCCTCTTCTCTGAGGTTTGTCCTCTGACCCTGCTCTGTTTTCGTGGTTCACCAGTTCTTTGGCGCTTTTACATCTAAAACTGAACACAAGAATGTATTTTCCTTCATAAAATCAGGAGGAAATTCACTTCTCTGGCATTTTTTTCCAACCCTTTGGCCCTTCTTTAGCTTCAGAGAGGGTTGTGTGATTAAACCTCAGTTATGTGACTCTGAGAAAACAGATCAGAATTAAAAAAAACCCAATGTGCTCATTTGAACAGAAAATATCTAATAGAGTGTGTTTTTCTAGTGCTATCAGAAATGAAATTTCAAAGCATCCAGTGTGCTCAATTATTAGTTCTCTTGTGGGATATGTACAAGTCAAAATTCATTCAGGAATGACATAAACAACAACAACGAACTTGATTACCTAAATTTTCTCCCTCAGATGTTTTGTCAACAAAAATATAGGTTTCTTGCCCAATAGACAGAATCAGCATTTATATTCAGTTTCCTTTTTTTCTGAAATTGTTTCCCTGTTTTCAGCCCAAGTCAATCTCCAAGCTCCTTCTACACACAAGTAGAAAATCAAAGAATCAATCAAACAACTCCACTGCCTCATTCAAAGTTTTTGTACCCAAGATACAACACAATAATGTGATCTAGAGATGGACTTGAGGGCTGCTGCCATGATCAAAGGCCTTTTTTAGGCCAATCTTTATTTCCCAGTGAGGCTCAGAGCTCCTGCATGACCTGTTCCTTGTGTTACACCATCCTGTGCTGCAACAGCTCAATGCACAGAGGTAAGAAAACGAGAAATCAAAACCAGTGGAAATAATTTTTGACAGAAAAAAATCCTTAAAAATATTATTTAAACAGAATTGCACCTTTAGAAGCAAGTTTTATCCCTCTAAGAATATTCAGCACTCTAATATTGCCACTGGTTGGTGCAATGATGCTTCTGGAATACACAAAGATGTGTCCAAGAGGCAACCAAAGCTCACCTCAGCTGGACACTGAGCTCTTGGCTCTTCACTCAGGTGGGTGAAGCCAATTTTAACTGCCCCAGGTGGAGTGTTCCTAGGTGCACAGGAACTGTGATTTCATGGAGTATTTAGAATTTCAGCTTTTTTTAGTGTTAGTCCTCTTTTGGAAGTAACACTAATTTCTGCTTGTAATGTTCCTGTCTCTTTCTTTTTCCAGCAGGGGCCTGGCATAGTTGTCTCACAGAATTGTCATAGAATGGCTTGGTATGGAAGGGACATTAAAGCTCATCCAGTGCCCCCCCCTGCCATGGACAGGGACACCTTCCACTGTCCCAGGTTGCTCCATGCCCCATCCAACCTGGCCTGGGACACTTCCAGGGATCCAGGGGCAGCCACAGCTTCTCTGGGCACCCTGTGCCAGGTTCCCACCCTCACAGGGTAGAATTTGTTCCAAATATCCCATCTAAATCTACTCTCCATCATCTTCAAGCCATTCCCCCCATCAGGACTGTGCCCTGTCCTGCAGGTTCTTTCACCAACCACATTTGCAGCTCCATTTCAATTCCTCATTAGTTCAAATCCAACTCATGAGGGGTGACTGAAAGAGGTCACAGAGTTGTCCTATTTTTGAAATCCCTGTGTTTTTCACTTGTGGTGACCACTGTTCACTGGAGGGAAGAGGAAGGCAGCACTTTGTCCCTGTCTGTGCTAAGGCAGAGACATAATCACACCCGAGGGCACAGCCTGACTGTGCTGCCCTGAGTGCATGGCAGCTGTCAAATCTCAGTGCTTTTAATCCAGCACTTTTCACAGCACCCTTGAAAGGGTCAGTGACTCCAATAACAGCAAGTGATGCTTCAGTCATTATCCACAGTTTGAATTTATTCACATAAGGATCAAAAAAATGAGCACGTCAAGCGGCTTTAAGACACCGTGGGGTTGTGGGTTTTAATTAGAAACACTCCAAAAGTGAACTGACAGTTCAGATAAAGTAAAATAAAAAAGCAGGGGAGCAGATTTTAGGCATCAGGAGCTTTCAGATTTGCTGTTTAGATTTTGTTTGCAGAGGGATGAGTTCCCCCCCCAGGAGTGTTTTCTGAGGGGAATAACCCTAAGGCAGGGGAGGAAGGGCTCACCCTTACGTTACTTCTGTAAATTGTATCAGCTCCTTTCCACCCCACAGTGCAATTCCTGCTGTTATCTCATCAGCGCGATTATCAGTGCTATTATCAGCACTCATTAGTGCTGTTATCTCATTAATGTTTTAATTAGGGTTCAAGTGCAGGCTGGCCAAGGTAGGAAGGTTCAATTCCCAGTGTCAGGTCTGGGCTCTTTGGTCACCAGCCCAGTTTAGAGGGGTGTCAAGGCTGTTTCAGATTAGAGGCAGATCTAATGACCTGTATAGAAAGTGGCAGTCCCCAGCTATACCTCCATCTTCTGGGTCTCTTTGAGATCTTTAAATATTTACAGTGCTCTTCTGGGGAGAAAAAAGCTGTTTTCATGGCTCTGTGGTACCTGTCAGAGATGCTACCCAATGATTTTACAGATCCTGTGGACTAAAGGGGTTATAGAAAATTCAGAGTCACAGATTTCCAGGCAATGATGTGAAACCCAAGTGCTCCAAGTATCACAAATCTCCCACCTTGTGTCGTCTAAAAGGGTTTATTTGTGAGGGAATCTCTGTATCAGTGAGGTCAATTTACTGTGAGGCTTTCTGGTTTTGTGATGCCTCCCTCAGCAACACAAATGATATTTTGTAATCCCACCCATTGCTATTTCTCTCCTTAGAACATAAAGCAAAGAATTTTCACATAAAAATGTACTCCTATTATTTTTTTTTTCTCTTTTCAGGTGATCTTTTTGCTGTATCTTAACACTTAACACAGGAATGAACTCTCCTGCTCTCAGAACACACACTCAGATCAGCTGCTGGGCAACACAGAAACTTTTTTCACCCTGAATCCCACGAACAGAGCACTGACAAGGTGAGAACATGAGGCTTCTTAGCCTGGACAAAGCTGCCAGTGGTGCCTGTTCAGGAGCATTTGCACCTTCCCTGTGGGGTCTAGAGTGACATAAGGGACAGCTACAGCAAACCTTGGTTCCCTAAGAGGGGGGAACCCACTGAGCCCTGGGAATTTGCTGTTGGTTCATCTGCCTGGAAGAGCAGAATCATTTTTTTCAGCTTTGTCTTTCCTAATAGCTAACGAATGCTTTCCATCCACACTCAGTTTTGGTTTTTTTCTGGGAATGCACCGCTGTGCTTCAGCTGAAAGCTCAAAATGGGTTATGAATGAGCTTCCTTCTCCCTCTGCCTGCTCTTGGTTGGCACAAGGGACAGAGTGTTGGGTAAACAGATAAACAGCCTGGTAAGAGTGGGTAGCACTGGGAAGGAAACATCCCAACAGGAAATCCAGAAACAAACACACAGCAGTGACGGTGATGCAGAAAAAGGAGATTACTGTGCAAGATGCAAGCCCTGACCGTGATTACTACATTTTTCTAATTAATGTGTGTGACAGAATTGCTGTAGCTTTCATGAGCCCCAAGTGGATGAGCAGATATTGTAATGCACGCCCTGGCTTGGAACATTTTTCCTTCTCACCTGTCAAAATGCTGTACAAAGGCAAACAGCACTGCAGAGGGAGGAGGAAGAATGGCCCAAACCCAAAGAAACAGCCAAAACCAAATCACTTCAATTCTTGCAGTGTTATCTGTTGTGGCCACTTCAGAGAACACCTGAAGGTGTTTGGCCTTGTTTGTGGCTTATTTTTCATAAAAGCAGATGTGGAACACGACAGATCAAATTTCCTCTGGGTGGGAGATGGCAGTGTCCTCCCACCCACATAAACACTTACCAGGAGAACAAGAATCACTGGCCCTTGGTAGATGTAGTCAATATATTTCCCTGGCTCTTTTCCAAACCAGCACCTGGAAAAAACCAAAACAAATAAGAAAACAATCTGTAAAGGTAAATTCACTTCTTTTAGACTGTAATATGAAGGACACTATGGAGAGGTGTTTCTTTACTCACTGCATTGTTTAATCACATATAAATAATCAGCAAGTAATTGAATTTTGTGCTGCACATCACCTGTTGTTGGACACAGATCTGAGCCCCACTTTCCCCTCCCATTAGAACATTCGTGTTCCATCTATGGTTTTGGCTATGGCTTATGTAAATATTTACAAGAAATATGAGAACTTGCTATAAGAAGGATGCAGGAGATGTCCAAGAAAGGGATTAAAGAAATATTCTGTGTAAGAGAAAAAAAACCCTGTTATCCATTGCAGTGCCCAGAGACACATTCCACAAAGTAAGGGCTGTTAATTAAAGGAAATGTCTCAAGTTGCGTGGAAATGCTAAATAAAACACTGAATGGATAAGGAGTCATGCCATTGGCTTTGAATGAATCTGGGGACCACTGGTGACTCTGAAGTGCCCAAAAACCACATAGATGTGGCACTTGGAGACATGGGTTAGTGGAGGACATGGCAGTGTTGGGTGAGTGGCTGGGCTCCACGATCTGAGAGGCCTTTCCCAACCTTAATGACTCCATGGCCACCAAAGCCAGTAGCCAGAACAGAGCCATCATTTGAAGCCACCAAACTCCTGCTCCAACATCCCCTTCCAAACTGTCTGGGACAACCCACAACGGGCTGGGAAATGGACTCGGGTGAAGTGAAATCAGAGGTGAACGGAGTGGCCTCAGAGCAGAGGACAGCCTGGATGTGTCACACGTGGCCGAGTGCTGGCTTGACTTCCACTGATTCCAAGAGTTTTTCTCCCTGCTGTCATTTCACAGCAACCCACACTGACACTCTCTTCATCCTCTTCACCGAGAATAATAAATCTGTTTCTGTTTCTGTTGGTAAACGAATGAGAGACTGGGCTCAGGTCTGAACTCACACCATTCCATTTTCCTTGGGGTAGTTTTGGTCCAGGCCAAAAACTAACCAAGTCCAAAACTATTCCTGGGGAACAAAGCTGGAACTAGACATTCCCAATAGTCCACAAAGTGCAGCTTCCCTGATTTTGGAGGCCAAGAAGGTTTAATAATATGGGTGTGAATTATTCCATGGTATCTGGAAGTCGAGCCCTAGGAATTAATCCAGGCCCAGCTAATTTAGTATTACAGATACAGCCACGGGGTCTGGATCCAGGATTCCACCAAGCAAAGACAGCTTTGCATTCATAATTCCTTAAGGCTTAGATCATTGGAGCTCCAGATCCCTTAGGAAGTAGATTTTGGAGTTTGGGGGTCGGAGAGTTTTTCTTCCCTTTCATGGATACCCCAAAACAAATCTATAGAGCAAAAGTTATGCCTTCCCCATGTTTGCTTTGTGAAACAGATAATTTAGTGCCACTGGAGCCATGGAAACAAAGGTAATCCCTGAGCCAGGGAGACCAGGGAGCCACATTTGCACTTTTACAAGCAGCAAGATGTAGAAGGGATTGCCTCAAAGAGGTTGGAGTCTGTAAGACACGACCTCACGAGTCCAGGGGAAATGAACTGGGATCAGGAAAGCTCTGGTTCAGGTGGGATCCTTGTGGATCACAACACTCCCTGGAAGCCTCTCTCCAAAATGTGTTGTTTGCTAAAACAGGAGGAGCTGCTTGCCCATTGCAAGGTGCTCTGAGTGGACAGGAGTGTTGAGGTACGCAGCTGGAATCACGAACCTCACAATTTGGGGTTCAGTACCTCACAATTATTTGCCTTTTCTTGGCTCAATTCTTACATCCTTTAAGTTCCAAATGAATGAGGGAGCTTTGAATGTTTCAGAAATGTGAAAAATGTCTGCTATTCCCTGGTGCGCTGGTTGAAAACGAGTGTGAATTGATAATTTTGCAACTCATCTTCCAAAATTTGGGCATGAGAGCAAAACTTGGAATAAGGTACTTCCTTCAGCCAAGTTATCACCCAAGAAGAATCCCCAGGGCAGCCTTAAATGAATGGAACTGTGTTTTTGATATTTTTTTTTAATGTAGCTGGGAAAACATGAAAAAAAATTACAAGATATGCCAGGGCAGGAAACAAATTTCTCCGGAACTTCCAAGATCTAAATTGGAGAGAAGATTTTGAAGGGTATTTTGGGAGAACTATTTTTTACTGTCTGAAACTCAGAGAACTGAGGGAAGCAAAGAGTTCCTGGGAAGCTGGCTGCTGTAGCTGAGGGACTAAAATGAAGCAGACTGAGGCACGTGGCAGAACTTAGTGGGCTAGAAAAAGTCAGCAAAGAATTTGGAACTGTGCTGGTAGAGCACAAATGAGGTTCCAGGGCAAAGGCTGCTTGTTGCTCTTTGGAATTTAAATGTTGCTTGGCTGGAACACCAAAATGCTGAAATTTATTACTCAAAGTCCAGTATTAGACCAAGGTTGTGCTGAGTGAAGAATGAATGTGGATTTATTTCCACACTGAGGAAACAAGGTTGTGGCCAAAGACAGACTCTGCAACACAGGACTCTCCAGGGGAGTTGGTGCTCCAAGGTTCCTTTTCTAGGTAGTGGAGAAAAAAAAAACAACAACCCAACAGCTTTTTTAGGTCTGTGTTTATCTCATTAGGTTATAAACCAGATCTGTTACATTGTAATCTAAATATTTCTAATTAAATCATGTGAGCAATGCTGAGAGGAGACAGTTATTTGCCAGAAACACAAATGTCTGCAATTGATTAGCAATATTTCATATTTAGAGTCTTAACTGTTCCAACTAGGACTTTTAGTTAAGGTATTGCAAACTGTTCTTACTTTAAATCCAACACAAGCCATTGTTCCTGCAATAAAATAGTATCTTTAAAACCAAAAAGAGAAACCTAAATCATTGACAATTATTTGGTGCATCTCTGATAATTATTTGGTGCATCTGTGTGAAATAAAAGTCGTTTAACCACTTTTTATTCTTTTTTTACCTCTGGAAGGATAAATAAACACCCCCTGAATATTGAAGAGGACAATTAAGGAAGGCAGTTGAGATAAGACTCAGACATGTAAAACACATTTCTGCTGAATAGCATTACTTAAGATTCTTCAGGGTTCTCTGATAGTTCTTCATATAACCAAACCCACTACTGGTTTTATCACTGTTGTTAATTAGATCTCACTAATGTTCTTCCCCTTAACAAATGTCCATCAATGAAATTACTGCAATAACTCTTAATAATTTGTGTGTGTTTTTTTAAATCGAGATTTAACAGTACTTTTTTTTTTCAGTTGCCATATTTTGCTAAAGAACTGATAAACCCCAGACAAGAAATTTGCCACAGTACCAATTATAGTTGCCTCACTGTGCAGAAAATGATCTCTATTAAACACAAAGACTAAAAAATTAGGAAGTTGATTGAAGCATTTTCTTAAGAGTCTTTCTATTTTAAGCTTTTAAACTACGATGAGCTACCCAGCCTGAACCCCAGCTCAACCTTCAAACAACTTAAATGGATACTCAGATGGAGAAAGAGGAACCTCCCATTTTTTCCTGAGTTTTGGGCAGTCCCAAGCAGTCTGGGAAGCTGCAGGCAAGTCCATGTTTGCTGCTGTGTCCCTTTGGCTGGGTCTGACCTCCTGGGAGCAGCACGATTCCCCCAGTGCTCAGGACAAATGGACAAAAGCTCTGGCAAGGAGCAAAGTCAGGATTTGGGCTCTTACAAGAGGAACTTCCAGCTGTTGGAAGGATTAGTGGATGAGATCCCCCTGGGAACCCGTCCTTAGGGACAGAGGAACTGATCAGACCTGGCAGCTCTTTAGGGACATTCTCCTTTGAGAACGAGAGCTCTCCAATCCCACGTGTAGGAAATCAGGCAGGACAGGCAGGGACTGGGCATGGCTGAGCAAGGACCAGCTCCTCCAACCGAGGAAGAAGGAAACACAGAGCCAGTGGAAGCAGGAATGTGTGACCTGGGATATGGCTTGGATGTGGATTCACTTCCCAACTGGTTTAGAGAGCCACACAAACACAAATATTAACATCACTTACTGTTCATTTTCATAATACAGCTTGCCAATGGCCCAGGCAATGATGATTGGACAGGGAATACCTGCAGAAGCAAAAAAACCCAAAAAACAGGAGTTAATCAGGAATGGATGGATGTGTCCATGGTAGCAAAGTAAATTCAGATTTGTGTGAGAAGAGTCTGAGTTAATGAATGGAAGACTCTAAATAATAGTGGTCCTATCTTGGTCTGCTTGACACATCACAACTGCTAAGATCTTTTAATTTAAAAATGAAAAAAGATCATCTCAACAAAACTTTAGTACCAGTAAGGGAAGTTAATAAAAATATTAATAAACACACACATAAACACCTATATTTCCATAAAAGTGACCAGCAGAATTTTGGCTGACTTAAAGGCACTTTTGGTCCCTTTTCATCTCCCTGCAGCTGATACAGCAGAATCTTAAAAGACAGTACTTGGAAGTGGGTGTTTAGGTTTTTATTTCCCAGGCTCCAAGAAGCTTGTAAACATACTGAGATCTCTAGATGAAGCACAATTTCAAAACTTCCAACAATATTTTTGAGTTTAGTGTTCCTTATGAAACAGGATTGTGAGAAAGAACAGCTTGATATCTTGCAGTATCAGAATTCTTGGTTTTTTTTCTCTTTCTGAAGGATCCAGCTACTTTTAACTTTACAGACATGACTGCACTCCCTCACAAGTGTTTGTGTTAGGCCTCCCAAACCAGCTGGTTTGAAGGGGATTTGCTGGAGGAGGAACTGGAAGGGAGGAAGAGTAAATGGAAGTGGCCTCTTGACTCACACTCAGGCAAGGACTAGACTGATGTCAAAATTAAAAGGGGAACTTTTTTACCTCCGAATTCCCCCTTCAACTTCTCACCTCAGGAAAACCCAAACAAGGCCAGCCTCATCCCCCCTTCCAAACTGCAGGTTCCTGTCTCTCTGAAAGCACTGAAATCACTGAGGTGAGTGCATGGACAGAGCCCCAGTGACTCTCACGAGTATCTGCTTTACCCCAGCGAGAGGAACATGACTTAAACCCTCATGCAGGAGCAGAGGTGGATTTCTGTCTAACACAAATTTGTCTCTTTTAACCTCCCACTTACTGCCCCTTCTGTGGGAAATGGAGGCTTTAAGAGATGGAAAGAGAACCACGACACAGAGGGGATGGGGCTGAGTTGCTGGGGGGGGTCATCTTTAACCTCAGCAAGGGGTACAGCAACTCTGATCTCCTTCCCCATCATCCCTGGTGGCTCCTGTGCCCTTCAAATGATGGTGTTTTGTTTCATCCTGTTCACCATGGACTCAAAGGGTCTGGTGCTCTCAATTTCCCATGTTCCTGGGAGGAATGGACAGAGAAAATGGAGCCATGTCCTCTCTCCTGAAGGAAAACATTTTACTTTTCCTTGTTAAGTGAAGAACAGGGATTTGAGAATAAGGCTGGTAAAAAAATGTGTATGAGGAGGCAGAGCAGAGCCAGAATGCACCCAAAAGGTGGCTGCAAAGGTTTATTCAGCTCACAGCACTCCTACAGGAGTAATGAGAGATCCAGAGGATTCTGACAGAGGCAGGGAGCAAAAACACCAGGGATCAAACCAGTCTGTAAGCAGCTGATTTTCCAGTTTGCTGAGAGAATTGAAAATTACTGGGGAAAAAATTGAACCAATTCCTCACATCAACATTTTCTTTCTACTACAACTCCTCTTTCCTCCCATTTGATTTTGGATTGAACGACATATTTTGTTTCAAAGGCTGTTTCTGCCTTCAGAACTGCAATCCAATTACTTCTGCAGGAGGGAGAGGCACTTCTGAACAAAATGTCATTCTGCTTTCACAAAAGAAAGTATTGGTGACTTTTTTCCACCTTTCTTCCTTCAATAGAAAAGAACTGCTAGATTCACTAGCTCTGTTTGGCCTCATATTTTCATTCAAGTGAACCAACTGCCTGCATGGAGTTTGTCCTTCCAAACATCTCCTGGCTGAGTTCAAAACATGGAGATGTTGGTTGGGAAGGACCTCTGAAGGTGTTTGCTGCAATTTCCTGCTCTGACCAGAACTGTCAATACTCCCCCACCTCAGCCAGGGCTTAGCCTGGCTGAATTTTTAATAACCCCAAGGTCAGAGGTTTCACAGCTTTTAAGTCACATGTTTCAGTGTTCCACCATCTCCTGGTACATTTTCTGTTTCCTTAACATCCAACTAGAACCTCCCAGCCTGCAGTTTATGGACATTGTCCCTTTTCAAAACATCTGCTATTACCAAGCAGAATTTGGCTCCATCATCTTTGTAATTATCTTTCTAATCACTCCTGGTACCAAACAGATCCCTCCTCATCTTCGTCTTTGCCAGGTTAAAGAAGCTCAGCTCCTTCAGCCTCACATCACAGCTCATGTCCTTTAGATCCATGATCACATTTTCAGCTGGCGAATCTCCAGTTTTCCACATCTCTTTCTGACCTCAGAAACCATAACTGACCACAGCATCCCAAAGGCAGCTTGGCCACAGCTGAGTCTTTGAGCAGCCCCAAGGACAGTACAAAGATGAAGTGTGACTCTTTGCTAAAGGCTGTTTTCTGGGAACAAACCCCTCAGCAGCTGTAGAGCTGGACCGGCAGATAATGAGGACCTTTTTCAAGTCAGCTCCTCACTTAGAAGTGTCTGTTCAGACTGAGTGGTCCAGGGGGATTTATAATATTTATTCTTGCCTCTCTTTGTCTTTAAACTTTAATGCCAGGTACCACAGAGCAGCATTTTAACCACAAAGGTCACTTACACCATCCTATGAAGAGAAAGACCCATTTCCTTAGCTTATCTGTGGAGTAGGTCATCACTATAGCAGTGTGTAAGTAGCAGCCTTCCACAAACATCCAGAAGAAGTTGGTCACCACAAAATAATTGTAGACAGTGGTAATACATCGACACCAGGGCTGGGAAGGGAAGATAAAAGAATATTTTAAAATCATGGTGAGAACATTTTAAAGATTCTGTATGTTGTTATTCCCTTGAAAAATCAATGGTAGAATTTATTCATGGGATGTAGATTTATCCTGTGGCTTGGAATCAGCATTTTAGGTGCTGACAGGAACTCACAGATCCATCTGTGACCTTCTGCTGAGACTGCCTTTGACCATAACATGCAGGATCTGCTGTATCTAAACCTGTCTGGAGAATTCAGCTTCCACAACAAGCCTCCAAGAGGAGCAGGTCACTTGACCACAGGTAAGCTGTGTCAATGTCCCGGTCTCGCTTTGTTCCACTGAGGGCAAGAAGCATGACTGATATTTAAAGAAAAAAAATACTTTAAAGTCATGTTTATATCAACCAATTTCTCCCCTCTGTTCCTGCCACTGGTGCTTCACTCTGTAAGTCACACCATATCACCTCTGAGTTTTGCCACAACCTCAACAGGAATTTTTGTGTGTCAGTACAGGCATCTCCCCAGAACGGCTGTGCAGTGAGAGCACAGCTGGGGGAGGCACAATGAGCTCCAGCTGGGAACATCCCAGCAATAAATCACAAGGAACTGAGGCTCATTTCCATAGTGCTGCTCACCTAAGTCTGGGAAAACTTCCTTCTTACCAAGCCCCCATGGAGTGCATTGCCTGAAGCACAACTCTGATTTCCTGCGCTCTCTGCTATCACTGAGCTTGGTCATTTTGGTCTCACCATTCTCCAACCTTTTAATTAACTCTAATGAAGTATTTGCAACTTTTACCCTCTGTTCATTTTATTTTAGCTTTCATATGCAGGAGATACTGATGGTCTACAGGCAGCGAACAGAGCAACAGATGCATCACCAAGCCCAAGAAAATTCTGAGGTTTAAGAATGTACTGGGCAAGAAACACAGTTACAAAATGACAACCCATTCATAAGTTGTGATCACTTCTGTTTATTGAGTGGAAATACAAAGAAGAAATCTTTTGGATGTGTTAACACTTTCATTTCTGTATTATTTCATTGATATTTGGCATTTAGTTTGGCTTCACCCTTAAAATAAGATTAAAGCCCAAAACCCAGAAG